>JXSR01S063001.1:67761-77862 GCA_000969725.1 Ophiothrix spiculata
AGGTAGGCCTACCTAAATTGTGTGTCTTTTTATATAGCATTGACCGCATTACCATTAGCGGAAAGATATGCCCAGGCTATGCGTTATCAGCGTGCACATGCACATGTAAACGCACCCCGTAATGATCGCGTATTTATGCGTTACTCTAGCGCGTAGTCAACTCGCACGCTGATGACCCTTTCATGCAAACAAATACTTTGATTATTCTTCCTACTCAAAGAAGAAATTAGTGCTATGTTTAAACACTTGTAAAAAAAAATTGCCCAAAGTGATTTTTTGGGGATTTTGGATATGTGATTCTACAATTTTTTCCGCACCAGTACATACCAAAAAACGGTTTGAGGATTTTATTCTACCTCAAGTTTCCCTACGCTCTAACTAGAAACAGATTTGTTTCAATCCGAGGTGTAAATTTAGAGCCAGAAATAGAGAGACTATATGACCAGCGAATTTCGAAGGTTGTATTCTTTAAAATATCTAAATATATGACATTATTGCTGATTTCAACGTGTCAAAGAAATGGATTAACATGTTCATAATTTTCATAATGTTTTCAAATTTATAAACGAATTATATTATTGATAACATACACGAAAAGAACCGAAATTTCATTCATCTCAAAATCAGCCTCCTGACAACTTTAACTCATTTTATGCTGACCATATTTCGTAATCGGTTTTGATGTAAATTTCAATTTTTCGAAATTACGGACTAAATTTAGCTTGCATTATTTAGGTCATTTAACAGTTTGAGAAGGTGACTCATTAAGAAAACTCCGTACTATTTATTGCGGCAAACTACATATCATTTCATATAATATCTCGGTGAATACACATTTGAATTGAACTTCAAGTTCACAATACACTTAATTGTTGCTTATGCATAGCTTGACAGGTATAGTTACATCAGAGTTCACATGGAATGAGAATTGCCCCTTTCCTCTTCTTGTGGTAAGTAATCAGATTCGGTTACATTCAACAACATGCATACTTTCTGTCACTACCGACCAGCTACATTAGAGAGTGGAAAGACCTTTAAGAAAACACGCTTTACTTTCGTTTCGAAATAAGATCTGATTAGCTATATCTATCATTGGACTAACATGAAGGGAATTTCGAGATGAAAGTAAAAGCTCGGATTCCTAATATAGCATCATCATCGACAACGTTGGCTACAAACTGGTATCGTTATATCGGTCAAATTTCGCTGACATTATTACTAATAGATGAGTTAGAGTGACACTTCGATTCGAATTTGAACTTACTCTTTTGTTCACAAAGTATAGAGATTAATAATAGTATTGCAATAAGTGATATGAGTTTCTGTCAGAAAAAAAGCTTTTTACCGATTATAAACATACAAGTTTTCCGTCATTGTGCGATGGAAGTTGTACAAAAATAATGCCCCGTGTTGGAAGGATGGATTTATCCCCTCGGTTTGACAAGTTACATATTTTTCCTATTCAAGTTTTGTTCTAACATTATATAATTTGTTAGAACATGAAATTGAATTCAGAGATTATTTTTCTTGTCTTAATACTACCTTTAATAAAATATCCCATTAAATAAACCCACACATTCAAATTAAATTTGACTGCACCAAATTCATCTTTTATGAAAGCGATGATTTTCATTTAGCAGATTATATCTACTACGCAATAAAAACACTTTTATGTAAGTCTGCAGTGTGAATCATAGTACCCTTGAAAGATTGTATAATCTTGATAATAGTAATGCAAGTGTATAAAGGATATTGCTTTAAGAGTCGCTGAGTTTACATATATATAAGTTACACAAATTTTATGACAATCACAATACAAAATAAGGCATCACTTTTTTTTAAATATATATAGCAGTACCTGCTTGCAATGTCCTGGGCACGTAATGTCATTTCGAAATATGATAATTATAACGCTATTTGATTTATTACTTTTCCTCGTTTGATCCTGTGTGTGAAATTCACGTTCAAGTCATGAGTCAAGCATCACTCAATACGTGCAAGAAGTAGAAAATTATGCTTAAACTATCCATATTTCTACCAAAGGAGGCAAAAATAAAAGAGTGACTGAATGTTTTCAAATATATCAGCTATGACAATATTTTAATCGACCGGTTTTAGCTAGCCATCTTGGAACCTGTGTGTTAGTGGTGGAATTATCCCTTTCTCATGTTTATGCCCTTTCAATCTTTTTATAATGCCCTTAATATCTTGGTTTTGTTTGTTTTATTTTATGCTTATTTGGATGGTAATGTTTGTTATATTGTGTATATTTGTGATATGGTACTATTGTAAATAAAATTTGAACTTGAAGTTGAAAAAACACTTGACATTAAATATGAAAACCAAAGAGGTTAAGAGAACCTGGTGCAGAATAATGTTAGTAAAGCAAATCGATTGGTCTAAATACCTCATTTGACAGAAACATTAACAACTTTACATTACTTATTGAAGACATTTCACTTTAATTGATAAGCACGTTCTATAAAGAAGCGGGTTTAGCATTTTGAAGGAATATTTTTCGGCAAAAAAATTTGTATCAAGCGTAAGAAGAAATCTATTTAACGTGCTGAATAAAGTCTTTTTTTAAAAGAACACGAAAAGTACTTTAGTTGGAAGTTCCAAGTTTGGTTCAAAACATAACGTTTAGCATTCTTGCAAAATAATCAAAACAATACAGATAAAGAAATACATAAAATGATCAAAAGTAATAATTTAAGAGTACCAGAATGCAACAACCACCCAAGCCACTTTAAAAGCCTAACCCAAAAATACACACTACAATTTGCCTATTAAGGCGCTGTCACACATCACCGTATTGAGCTAAAACGTATAAATAACGTACACAGGTTAGGCTATACGGTGACGAGAAACATTATACGGTGAAGAAATCCATACAATAAACGTATTGATTAACGAACATGAAACGAATAGACCGTACGATGACCGTACGACTTGCGGATAAGAAGCAGAAAAGTTGTCTCGTCTCACTGAACAACGCCGGATGAGAACCGGACGCGTGCCGTACTAAACGAATAAATTAAGTATGAGGAACGTACACAACGAATAAATAACGTACAAGTAGTCACAGAGAAAATAGCCAAGGTAGATCTCCACTTGAAAATCAACCTCTTCAAACTTTCCGGTTCGCAAGTTTCATTATAATAATTCCCCAGTGCACAAAACTACTCTATAACAAAACCCCGGGGCGGGGGTAACTGACATTTGTGTATGGGTAACCACCCGAGATCCGTCGGTGGCCCTATGTGAGACCATCGAGATATCTCGATGGTGAGACCAATTGGCAAAAATGAGTGAAATCATACCCTATCTTAGACCATAAATATACTATATCTGTTCGAATAGATACCCTATCCGAGCCCATATCTGTTCGAATGAATCCCCTATCTGAGACTATACGCAAATGTGACGAAATAATTATTACAAGAACTGTAAAAATGTAATTGTACACCATTTGAACACTTTTAAGAATTGTTTCTAGGTATTTGAAACACTTTCATTGGCAATTTAAGGCATCATTGTCATTAATTGAACAACTAAGTTTGATACCCTATCAGGGACTTAAAATACAAATTTGATACCCTACGTGAGACTTGCAGAGTACTAGGTCGATTTTGATACGCTATATTGCAAGTCTCGAGACCTGTTAAGGTCTTTTGGTAGCTCAGGGGGTTACCCGGTCAGAATACCCATTACTACCCGGGGACAAAACACATAATACAATTATAGCATTATAATACCCCCCTCCTCCCCTGGAAATGTTGTTTTCAAAATTAATTTATTAATTCGTTAGCCATCCGGTGGGAATTCGGTTTGTGAACGTTTCATACGGTATCTATTCGTTAGACCTACGGTTTAAGCTCGATATGTATACGGTCACTGCGTTTCATATTCGGTATGCATACGGTGTATGCGTCTCATGTTCGGTAATAATACGTTGAATCCCTGGTTCATTGCACATGACGGATGCACACCGTACATTAACGATTGCATAACGTATGAGTAGCGGACGAATAGCGTACAAAACGTACAAACTCCGTCCATCAACCGTACACACACCGTCCTGAGAGTTTTGACCTTGCTCAAAACATGACAACGTACTCAACGTGCGCAAAACGCATTCCCGCCGGATGGATAACGAATTGAACGTGTTTCTACCGAATGCATAACGAACATCACCGTATAATCAAAACAGTGTACGTTATTCGTACGTTTTCGTCAATACGGTGATGTGTGACAGCGCCTTTAAATACTTGATGAACGGATAATTGACCAAAATACATATCGTCACTCAAACACATATAATCATTTCGTAGCTGTGTATAATTTCATATAGAAATCTACACGTTTTTGTCAAGTAGCATATCAAAGCTGATAAGCATATTACCGTATGTATACTGTATCATCTCACGTATCGATATAAATTAATACTTAAGTGGTCAAGGTCCTCCACATGACCGTTAGTGGTCAAGGGGGGGGGGGGGCCCATATGGACCCAACCCCGAAAGAGCGCTTTCGCGAAGGAATTTTACTTTGAAACTCTGGTCACAGGTAAAGTACCTCAAAAGAACCATAACAAAGAAAAAAATTGAAAATCGGACAAGCCGTTTCAAAATGGCGGCCAAAACAAATTTTGCCGTGTCGCGTCAACATTTTCCCGCCATAAAATTGAAAACTCACTTTCCAATGGAATTTTTCAATAAAATTTGGCACATATTTGCAGTATGTAAGTACAAATACATTCCTGAAATAAAATTGGAAAAAAAGTTGTTCGGTTACGATTTTATGGGCAAAACAAATTTGAAGAGCGCCCTCGAAAATGCTTATTTATGCTTGTTAGCATGGGAAGGTGTGGGTCGTTTTGATTTTTTTTGCCGCCAAGTGAAGGGTATGGTAAAGTTAGACAAATATATAGAGGGGCGATGAAAAATTTCTTCGCGTTTCTGCGTGAACGCGCAAAAACCAAATATTGGTTTGACCACTTAAATGTTAATATTCTGTGTGCAGTTCAATGTCAAGGAAAGGCATATGGCATTAGATCAACAAAGGAGAATTGGGACAGAGTACAGAGCGTGATGCAGAATAATATTGGTAACTCATATCGATTGGTTTTATAAGCTCTCGGGTGCTTGCTTGGTATTTGACAAAACTAAAAATATCTTATTTGTACACTTACTGCAGACAATCCAGTTAATAAACACATTCATGGATTTAGAAAAGTCGACATTTTCCCTGTTTCAAACTTGTAAAACATTTTGTATGGTTCAAACGTCAGTCAGATTTAATGGCTTATCAATATCTGAATTTAGAATATACTCAAATAGTAAAAACAAACGTGCTTAAAATTTGTAATGAAGACATAACTGAATTTCGCATCAAAACATAGAAAATCCACATAATCATTTTTACTTGCAATTTGAATACACAATATACCCAACACAAACTGACTAAATAGCATCATAATCCTTGAAACTTAGAGAAGAAACAGCAACAACCATATAAAAGGCAGTAGATTTAACAAAGGATTGATTATTACACTTACTATTGTAAACATCTTATTCAAATTGATATGTAAACTCTCGATATTAGTGCTGGCGCATATTTTCTGCCAGAAATTAAAACATGAGAAGGATATGCTTTCCAGAGGTAACAATTGAAGAATGTTTAAATTTGAGTTATTACATTTAAAAATGTTATATATCACATAGCCTTGGTTCAAGGTGGTGTTGGCATTTTTAAACGTAACCCTTTAATGGTTTAACTGTTAATATGTATTCCATGTTCTTGTTTAATATGTTTAGAATTTGCCTTGCATTGGCCAGTGGTGGTTTATTTGCCTTCTCGTTGGCTAGGTTCAATGTTCTTCGTAGGCTTTTTACGATTGTTTTTAAAGTAAGTAAATAATTTTTTTGTTGCTATCATTATGAAAGGAAGTAAAACTAGAATGAAAAGGTCACTTTTCTGGTTCTTATTCATAATTAATGATGACTGGACATTGACTCTGTAACAACACACAAAATAATCTTATCAAAATATCATAGGATGTCTAAGCAGTATGCACTGTGTGCCCGGGGGAAAAGTCCCTCGCATAAGCAGATGGAAAACATCGTTATATGTACTTGCCTTTTGAGTGGTTTTTCACAGTTGTAGTACAATCTTGTTGTTTTTTCCAAAGTATACCGATGGGTGTGGTTTTTGTGTCAAAATAGGATTACAGGTTAGTCATATTATCAGTCTGGCAGACAGGTCCCCATACAGTTTTTGAAGACCCCCAGGACTATGTGCCCCGTCATATCTAAGGCCCAAACCATAGTCGGCCTCCAAAAAAAAAATCCCTACCAAACATTTGGTCGTGACGTCAAAATGGCGAGTGACTCCAAACAAAATAGAGATGAGACCAAATAAAATTTCACGCTAGATTGCACATGTTATTGAATTGCCATATTGGACCAAATGTTTGTTACCCGTTCATACTTTAAATTCGATGGCAAATATTTGGTGACGTCACGACCAAATTTGGTAGGGACAATTTTGTTTGGAGGCCGACTATGGTTACGGCCTTAAGGTACCCTTTAATTTGTTCACCAAGGTGGGCATAGTAAATTACGAGATACGGGCCATTGAATCTGAGCATAGTAAAAAATCACGTCCAAAAATCGAATTTCTAATTTCATCAGAAACGTTACTTTTGAAGTATATTCTATCATATTAATCAGATTTCAACATCCAAAACATAAGACAAATGTTTTAAAAATCGAGATAATAATCCTTTTTCCATTCAAGTTTTACCAGTGCAGAAACTTTAAACTCGATTTTCTCAGAACTATGGTTTTCTGAATCAGTCTATATGTATTTTTCCAATTTGGATGTAACTTTGCAATGAACATCGAACCAAAAGCAAGGTATCATTATAAAGCTTAATTTATACTCTTTCAGATAAAAAATAAAAATATCAATTCTCATTTTGGGACCCTTCAGGTACGTTTCGATATGACGGGACACATATGTAGTTTGAAGTATCATTTTTGCTGTTAATACAAACTTTCAGCAGACATATGGAAAACATAGATGATACTTCAAACTACATAATGAAGGAAAACAAATACAGATATTCCTCTTATTTAAACAGAAACAAAAATGTTTTTCTTATAATAACAAAAGCAAGAATACATATCTCTTACATTCAAAGTATTATCACAAGAATGTTAAGAGGAATAATGTCACGAGGTTAGTAAATCTGCAAGTCTTTAATTACATCTATATACTTTAAAATGGGTTTTAGCGGGTGCGAATGATGAAAATCAGTCTGAAGGACCCGTTCCATGATTACTACTTTGTGCTTATCAACATTGTTAAAACTGGTCAACAACGCTTACTTTTTATTCCGAATATCTTAGAATTCAGAGAAGAATCAGTTTGAACTCAGAATTAAACCGCTGAGGCCGGCGATTGGGTTTCACCGAAATATTCAGAATATTTGTTTTTCTCGCAGTTAGTTATAACTGGGGAGCATGGGGCAAAATTGGGTATCTCTGCTATTTAACCTTATTGGTAACATCAACTGCAAATCATTATTAAAACATGAAATATTAAAAATCATAAACAACAAAAAAATCCCGACCGGAGAGCCAGGTAAAAACCAAAATTACTTTAACTTTGGCTAAATCTTTAAAAAAAAATGTGGGTTTTGTTTACTTTCGAATCTTATATAGGGAGATAACGCGTTTATATTTTTAAAGTGATAGTCTAGTGGTTATTGATATGGATAAAAAAAAATTGGCCACCAAAACAAGAGATGAAATTGGAAAATTGGAAAAAAATGTGTTTGTCAAATGGTAAAAAGTCCATGAAAACTTGTATTACAGGCACCTTAACAATGGAAAATATTCACATTGTTTTGCGATTACCATCGAAATACCATCGCTTTTTACAAGAGAAACATTTTGAGGTATTTTCTGACATTTTCGAAAATATGCCCTCATAGGCTCTAAAGACATGACTCCTGATATGATCATTTACGTTCGTAGATATAACTCAAGAACACTTGCTTATGTTAGTGAATAAAATGCTTTCCTCAATATCTAAATACAGTTAAGCCCATTTGCCTTGGTATAGATAAGTTATTTATCATAAATGTGCTACAAAAATGACATTTTCTTTACAAACGTAGAGCATGAACAAATATATTTATGTGGCTAACATATTTTTCTTAATCTTAAAAAATACACTCTCTATAAACGTAATTTACCAAACTTTTAGTACTCTCAGTTTGCTATTGGCAATAAAGCTCCAGGAAACGTAGTAAGAAACACATACCATGTATACAGGGCAGGTGTACTTTCAAGGAGAGTGCTCGGAATTGATGTTCCTTTTTTAATTAATCACAAGTATACTTTTTCACCATTCCAATTAAACTTTCAACAGTCCAATTAAACACAATGATGTTGAGTCAGTATTCATTTACGACATTTCCATGTAATTTGAAGTTTCAGATTGTGTGAACGTTTTGCAAGCGACATGTTGATGACTTTAAAAAAAAAAAGGAGCGCGCGCGTTTATTTTCCAAGTAAATGTTCAGGAGGAAACATTATGCACTTTTGTAAACAATACAGGAAAATTATGTGCCAATGGTAACCTGCTGCTTAAATTAATTTCATTGCAGGAGTTAGAGTTTCCGTATATGTTAATTTTTAAATGTTAAGAAAAGATTTAAATGTTAAGAAAAACTTGTTAGATATAATAAAACATATATGTTTATATGCCTCTTTGTTTTCCTATAATAATAAAAAAATACCTCATTTATTAATACGTTTTATGGAAAGTTAAAGGGTTTGACAATTAAATCCGCTCGAAAAAACTTTTGACTTTCCCTCGACAATAAGCCAGAAACGCAAACAATCAAGATTTAAATCCTTTATGTATTATTTGGGTTCTTAAAAAAAAAAAAGATTTGGAATAGTTGTAACATTTATAATTTAAATTTATATTTTCTCTTGTGTCCCCTACGGTTCAACCTGGATAAACAATCAAACAATAATTTCTTTTTTCTGAATGCCATTTACAATTATAGTCGTTCATCGTACTCTGCAAAGTGCAGTTGAAAATGAAGATAAACAATATCATATTTATATAGTTATATTTGAATTTAATACCGTAATTGAAACTGACATGTCATTTCTGATTTACTTGATTTCTAAACCTTTCAGTATCGGCTTCTGATCTATTCAAATAATATTGGAATGTCTTTTTGATAACGAATAATAAATGTATCTTTTTTTCAAAAACGATTAAATTAATATACATTTTATCGCAGCAACTATTAGAGTTGCTCAATGCTGTCAATACCGATATATTCTTGTGTCTCAAGAGAGACTTCTCCATCATTTATAGCATAAATATCTAAGAACTCTAATATTGAATCAATATTATTGTTCTTACCGACACTTTTTTTTCAAGAGTCATCTATCAGTAAAATGCTAATACGGTACCACCACCTACAAAACTCCAACAACAATCATATATTTTTCAAATATTATGAAACATTTAATTTAATAAGTAAAGGTTCTTTACTCACTGAGTTACCGAGTTAGTGTTATTCAAATGAAGAAAAATTACGAGACATATCACTAGCGTGTGAGGTGGATTGATTTTAGACAGAGTATTTAAAAGTGGATGTCTCGATTGATCACAACATCGGTACATACGTCTGTTAGATTTGAATGAAGGACCACCATATATGTGACCTGTGACAACATCGAAAGATACAACCCCACGACAAAAATCAAAATTGAGTTCATAGTATTAGTTAAAAACCTCTTTTATATAATGTGCCAAATTTGTACCGATCCGAGTTGTGAGTTTCGAGCTAGAAATAGATACACCATTTTACATTCTTTGAAAAACTGGTACTGAAAAATTGAGCTGTTGGTATTAGAAATCCAGATATGCAATGATCGTAGTGTGTGGTGGTTGGATGTGGTGCATAAGGGCGTACGCGTATCATAGGTGTGCCTGGCTACAGAGCGTATACATAGCTCTGTAACGTGGTGGCACGTATGTTCAATGGTATTAAAAAGGCTTAAT
>JXSR01S063001.1:78007-90550 GCA_000969725.1 Ophiothrix spiculata
TTGCTTTGTGCATAAACCTATCATATATCTAATTCATGTAATTGGAAGGTCAACGGAACCATTTAGTGTTGATTTAACGTATTGCGATATGGGATGGTTGGAAATAACAATTATACCATGCAGCAGTGACACGTATCCCATATTTCACCCTTTGTGATGCTGTGAATATCTGTATCTTAATATAGGCCAGTCTATTGTATTGTCGGTAAAACGAACTATTATAGTGTTGCAATATGGGACGAGAAGAATATTCATAAAGCCCGGATGTTACGTCATGATTTCATAATTCTTCCACAAAATGTACCATTAATTCCATATTAAACTTCTGGTTGACAAACCAACGACTGAAATTTGTACTTATATTAATCATCTACGTATATGCGTGGTCATAATCGGCTGGTGATCTCTCTTGACCGAGATATTTTGATTTATTTTCATCCTGGTAAAAACATATTACTATGCCAAATTGTGAAGGAGACCCGTGTTATTGTTTTGCCTGTGCTTCGCACACATTGACCTACGGTTGGGTGGTGGCTGTGCTTCGCACACATTGACCTACGGTTGGGTGGTGGCGTCAAGAAAGAAGACCAACAGCAGTAATTAAAGCAAAAATACATGCTCACATCCGCCCTATACGAGTGGCTCCATCTTGGGAGTGTTGTATAGTATTTTCTACAGATACAGATGCAGATACTGATAAAAACGCGTTTGAAAGTCAATGGTGTTGGATAAATGGATTAACAGGCAGCACTTTAATAGTATACATAAATGGGCTTTTGAAATAATTCGATTTCAACTATTTTGCCAGCGGATTTTACAGGTTATATTCCTTGGACCCAACATTTGGTTTTTGCGCGTCAGCGCAAAAACGCAAAGTAATTTTTCATCGCCCTTCTATGTTTTTGTCTAATTTTATCATACCCTTCACCTGGTGGCAAAATTTTTTAAATCGAACCACCCCTTCCCATGCTAATTATCATAAATAAGCATTTTCGAGGGCGCTCTTCAAATTTGTTTTGCCCGTAAAATCGTAACCGAACAACTTTTTTCAAATTTTCATACTGCAAATATGAGCCAAATTATATTGAACATTTCCATTGGGAAATGAATTATTCCATTGGGAAAATTTTGACACAACACGAACAATTTTATTTTGGCTGCCATTTTAAAACGGTTTATCCGATTTTTGACATTTTTTCTTTGTTTTGATTTTTTTGAAGTACTTTACCTGTGACCAGAGTTTCAACGTAAAATTCCTTCGCAAAAGTGCTTTTTCGGTGTTGGGTCCATATGGACCCCCCCCCCCCCCCTTGACCACCAACGGGCATGTGGAGGACCTTGACCACATAAGTGTAAAAAATAAACGACAAATTGTTGACTCGACTAATGTTGACTCAAAGGCAGACCCTATCAAGACACACTGCAAGAAATGAATCTACATTGACACAAAAATGTCATATTTTTCTTCTTTTTTTTCGAATAAATTGTTAATAACATAAACTTCAAGAAACTCAAATTTCATCGTATCTCAAAATCGTCCTCCAGACTATTTTAACTCTTTTTGTGAATGTCAAAATTTAGCTTGCTTTGTTTCAGTCATTAAACGGTTCCAGACTAATATGTTTGAGAAAATGACTATCATTTCATATAATATTTCGGTGAATACACCTTTGTTTTGAACTTTGTACTCAGTAAGAAAACTCCCGTGCTCTTTATTGTGGCAAACTACATATCATTTCGTACAATATTTCGGTGAATACACCTTTAATAGAACCTTGAAATTGAACTTTACATTACACTATCAGTGGCGTGTCCAGTCAAAACTACCTCGCCGACATTCTCACTATACTCTATAAACCTTTAAATATGCAACGTATACATAACGGATAGACCGTATGGATAACGTATTGAACGTACTTGTAACGAACATATAATGAACAACAATGCATAAAACAGAACAATAGTGGGATAAAGTACGTTAGGCGAACGTTTTGCTCTCTACGGTGACGTGTGACAGAGTCTTAACAAACACAAGATATTGTATTACATTAATATCAAAATCAGTCTGCAACCATCTTCAACGTCTCTCCTTGTTTTAGAAATATACTTCCAATCAATGCCATATCGAATGGATTAGCTGTAATAATATCCGATTGAAACACAGGATGCCAGATATACTCATTTATCTGTGGTTTGTGTGTTGATATTTATCTTCCATTAATACATAGGTGAGACTTTTGGTCTTAATTACCAACTTCAAATTATTTTCAGTTTTATAAACAAGACGAGCGTAAACTTACATGTATGTTATTTTTACTTGTTTGATGCCAATTAACTCTTATCTCTTTATGAAGTAATATGAATATAAGGTGATTTTTTTTTTGCGTAGGATGTTATAGATTAATTCGAATAAGAGTTAAGGTTTAAGGAGGGTACGTTCAAGACTACTTTCGATGCTTGCATTAACAAAATGCCTTACCACCAAAACATGTGACTAAAAACGGAGTTTCCGGAGTTTAATATTTGTTCGTGGTAATAAAGCTCCAGGAAACAAGGTAAAAATCACGTATCGGGGCTAGTGTACTTTTTTGTAAAGTGCACGGAAATGATGTTCTTTTTTATAATATCAGGAACCTGCAAGTTCTCCTTTCTTTCTATCCAAATTAAACTCCAACTGTCCTATTGTACATAATGCATGATGTTGAGCAAGTATTCAGTTACGTCATTGTAATTTGATAATTGAAGATTGTGTTAACGTTTGTTAGTGACATGCAAAAAGGGGCTCGTGAATTTGTTCTATTTACTAACGAGGAAAGCTTTTTGCTAAAGAGGAAAGCTTTTTGTAGTTTTAAAGAACGACACTGAAATCATTGTGCAATATGCAGACTGCCTTCTTTGTTAAGTTTGTTAAAATAATCAGTTAAAGTTACGATATCACTTTTCATTGCTCTTGTATGCACGACTGATCGAATGGCTTTTAATTTTTTTGCAAAACTTGTGTAATACTTGATAGAATATAATAGAAATGACATTTCATTTATGTCTCATATATTATTATACATGCAGTTTGTTATGTGAACCTGAATTATTTGTTTCTTGTTGATTAATTAATCATTTAATGAGGACACATTTTTACTGAAATAATTGTCATTGTCAATTGTTTTTATTTATCTTACATTGACTGAACTGTGGGACAATCCCAGTGTGCTAAAAACTGTGCATGACATAAGGGAATTATGTTGTAGAAACTTTTGGCCCAGGACGTGTGATTTATTGGCAGAAGCAAAATTTACTCTGTTGTGTGTGGATGGATTTTGTTTTGGTGGAGTATGCTGGAGAAAAGCCCTTGTCTTTGGAGTTAGCGATATATTGAAGATTATTTTGGAGTTGGCGATAAATTGAAGATCATTTTGGAGTTAGCGATATATTGAAGATAATTTTGGAGTTAGTAATATATTGGAGTATCAATTTGGTTGGATTTAATAGTGATATATTGGAGAATTAACGACGGCCTGTGTGTTTTATAATATTATCATCAAAGAGGATAATTTACATTCAAGCTTCTGATACAAACTACTTAATAAAGTCGAGAAGAGTGTTGCTGTTACTGCTTGACTATGGTGTTGAAATCGCCGTTGGATTTCATGAGAAACGATTTGGATAAATACGTTTGCCACCTGGATTCTGGGACTTGACTTAATCAAGGAGATTGGTCATTCATAGGAAACGCTGTCCATGATATACTGATCTTTAACTGAAAGGAATCTTAAAAGAACCAATAAAAAATAGGTTTTCGATGCAGGAATTTCAAATACAAATCTCAATCAATGATATGCATGAAACCAGTTTAAAACCTACCTGAACTGAATTTTTAAACCCGGTCGTTGATACCGAAAGTATATAGTACATTCAGTGGCACCTTCTGATAAGACAGTTCACAAATGTTAGAAAATTGCACTGTCTTTAGCCCCATCTATTGCCCAGTTCAGAATAAGTTATGACCTCTTAATTACTAAGGTCAGTTATACCATCGAGATATCATAGAAGGAGAGAGAATTTGACCAATTCTTTTGTCCAATGTCCGTTATAAGTGATTATCTTTAATCGTATGTAGTGTATGCCCTATTGAAAACAAATTGTATCTAAATGAAGACTCGCACTCCCAACACAATGGCAATAACAGCAGGGTGACATGATACTTAATGTGCGAAACGTCATCCTTGACAAGGCTGGTGATTGCCCTTTATCGGTGAGGGATCGATCATTTTAAATTAGCGCCAGATTTAAAAGTGAAAACAATTCAGAGTATTGACTGCATAAAAATGTATAGTATAGCCCTCTCTCTTAAAGGTATTGGCCATTCCCTAACGACAAAATCATTTTACTTCCTGTCCCGTTTTTCTATGTCAGGTTTCTGAATAATGACAGTTACACATGCATCAGTGAGTCTTTTCAAATCCAGCATAACTTCAGACTGAAATGATCATTACGCTGCCGCAGTCGGCGGATTATTGAATATCGGATAAAGGACTATTGAATATCGGATTGCAACACTGACCAATTCCACTTGAGTAGTTTTTAAGAAAGAAAAAAAAATCATAGCGTGTCTGATGTTTAAGTTACACTGGCGATCAAAAGTTTTTGAGCAAAAAACCTTTAACCAGCCATATCTCGAGAACCGTTAATCATTTACGTACTTTTTTTTCTGGATTTTATTTTTCAAATATATAGATCTAAAGAACTCATCAGGACTTGCAATCACCGCAATTTAAAATATGGCGTGCTAAACATACTGTATACTTTCTTCTTCACATTCAAAAACTTACATTTGAAACCTGATCCAACTTCATGGATTTTGACAAATTTTGAAAATATAAAAGGACTTTTTGGGCAGTTGTGGTGTAGATTCATTTTCCCTGTTTATAACTTGTAACATTATTTCGTATGATACAAACGTTAGTCTGCTATAATGGCTTGGCTTATTATATCTGAATTTACAAAATAGCCAAATAGTAAAAACAAACTATATAGATAGATTAAATCATGCTCAAAATGTTAATGATTACAAAATAGAATTTTTACATCAACATATAGACAAGAAAATCTACATAATTATTTTTCTTGCAATTTGAATACACAATATTAAATACACATCAAAACAATGGGTCTAAGAATAAACACAAAAAATAGGACTAGAAAACATGCTTTGATACAATATCAGGAGGAATGGGACTCTTATAAAGCTAAATCTCAAAAGGTTGTTGCTTGGCAGACAGACAAGATGTCATTCTTTGAACCTCGGAATGTCGAACACAGAATTCAATAAAACGAGTGTCTATTGTAGCTTTGATATACAACAAGTGTTTTTGAACAGAAAACGCTCAAGTTATTCCTTCGTTACACGGCGTTAAGAGTAGAATCAACATCTTAACGTTAAATTTAAGAAGGCTTTCTGAGGTACAAAGTGGGAATTTACTTAATTAACCAAAGTAGGCGTAGGTAACATGTTAGAACTGGATTATTTAATGTTAAGGTGAAAAAAAAGAAAACAAAACAAAACAAATGTTCTAGAAATAAATATCCACGACTAAAATGTTTAACAAGTTATAAAATGAATGCTTATGTCGTGTTCAAATTGAAACATTATCATTCATTCATTCATATTTATTTTCCATAAAAAACAATACAATAAAAAACAGCAAAATAACATTTAAATACACGCATAAATAAACCTTATGGAGGAATAGACCAGAAGGCCAGTAAGGCCAGATAGTAGCCTATCCCTTATATAATCAAACAAAAAATAAACTCAAAGAACACATATTTGCTCAACACAATACAAGACAAAGGGACAAAGGATGTCGGGTCTAAGATAAATGTGAAATTTCAATTCATTCGTATTTTTCGATAAGGGTTTGTTTCAGTTGTTTACGAAAATGTTTCACGTATTTTGATTCCTTTTGCGATTTGGGAAGTGAATTCCAAAGGATTGGACCAGATGAACGAGTGCTACGATCAGAAAAACATTTTATATTGCTTGTAACATTTAAATTATTTGCATACCGTGTTTGATAGCCGTGAACTTCAGATCGTTTCGAGAAAAAGTTTTGAAAAGCAACCGGTAAGTCATTTATAGAAAATCTATACATAAATGTTCCAAGATTCAACGTATGTAGATCTTTTACAGTGAGTAGATTGAGTTGAGCAAATAATGGTGCAGTATGAGCTCTGTAATGACTGTTAGTAATTGTTCTAATAGCCCATTTTTGAATTTTGACTAATTTATCCAAATACGAATTGCATGTGTTACCCCATATGGTGATGCTATAATTTAGATAAGGTAAGACCAAAGTACAGTATAAAGTATGTAATACTTTGGCTGGGACAAAATGTTTCAATTTGTTAATGACACCTATATTTCTAGATACAGTTTTGGAAATGCAATCAATGTGGGCTTTCCATGTTAGACATTCATCAATAAGAACTCCAAGAAACTTTACCAAGATTTTACTCTATCAAGAATTGTGTTATCCAACATCACGTTCAAGTCATTGTGTGTCTTTGCTGATGTCATGTGCGGTGTACCCAAAATCATGTAGTTAGTTTTACTGGCATTTACGGATAATTTATTTGCCTTGAACCAATTACTGACTTCCTCAAGTTCTTTGTTGATTAAATTGATTTTGTTATGTATGTCTTTGCTTGAGTATAGGATAGTAGTGTCGTCAGCAAAAAGTATGAAGTCAAGTATATTTGATGTGCTCGTAATATCGTTTACATATAAGATAAATAGAAGAGGGCCCAATATGGAACCCTGTGGAACACCGCATACAATGTCTTGAACGTCTGAGATATAATCATTATAAGAAATAAATTGCTTTCTGTTACTTAAGTAGCTTTTAAACCATTCCAGTACTATTCCACGGAATCCGTAATATCATGATCAATTGTATCAAACGCCTTTGATAAATCTAGGAATATTCCAATTGTGGTTTTATCCTTTTCAACAGCAGTATTTATGGTATCAACAAGTAATTCAATAGCAATATCTGTTGAATGTTTGGGGCGAAAGCCAAATTGTTTATCATTAAGGATTCCGTGATCAGTAATATAATCTACGCATCTATTAAATACAATTCTTTCTAAAAAATTTGAAAAACAGGGAAGAAGTGACACAGGGCGATAATTGGAGAATACATCAGCATTTGACTTTTTGTATATCATTTTACTATACTCTACAAATTTTGAAGTATGAAACAAGCAGCCGAATAATGCACATCAACCAATATGACCATACGGGGAAGTAAATTAGTCAATATTTCAAGAATCATAACAAAGTACCAAATCTTGCTGAATATACAAATGAACTTATGTTCAATGTTTGTCCATGTGCTATCAACAAAGTTAGCCCCAAATCAAAATCGTGAATGATTTATACACAAAAATATTAATACGCAGTGATTCGGTCTTAATCAACCCTAACCATTTATTACACAATACAAAACCCACCGGTTTACAATGTTGTAGATTACAAAGGGTATGTATGTATCCAAAGTGGCACATTATAGCTCATATGGCTTCTGGAATGGTAGAAGAGAACCAGTCTTGTACAAAATTGTTCTGATCCCACTTCTGATGCGCCTACCTTCTGCTGTGACTAACCGATACCTTTATTCCTTTGTTCCTCGTGCTATAAGAATCCATAGTTCTCAGTATCAAAGGAGAGGCATAGTCGCTGAATTGAAATTTGCTCTTTATATTTGCTGTGTTTGTTGTAAATGTATATTATGCTATTTATTTCATGTGATCTCATGTTATGCAATTTCCGATTACGGATTGATAAAGTATTACTTAACTTGACTTGACTTGACTTTTATACTCTCCTGATGCCATACGTAACCCTTTTAATTGGTTAAACTGTTTATATGTATTCCATGTTCTTGTTTGATATGTTTATAATTTGCCTTGAATTGGCCAGTTTGCCTTCTCGTTGTCTAGGTTCCGGGTCTAGGTTCAATGATCTTCGTATGCTTTTTACCATTGTTTTTAAAGGAAGTAAATAAATATTTTTGTCGCCATCATTATGAAAGGAAGTAAAACTAGAATGAAAAGGTCACTTGTCTGGTTCTTATTCATAATTAATGATGACTGGACATTGACTCTGTAACAACACACAAGATACTGTTCCACAATCTTATCAAAATATCATAGGATGTCTAAGCAGTATGCACTGTGTGCCCAGGGGAAATCCCTCTCATAAGCAGATGGAAAACATCGTTATATGCAATTCAATGTCTTTTGGGTGGTTTTTCACAGTTTTGGTATAGCGATGGGGTGGATTTCGTCGTAGGTGAATGCGCCCAATTTTCAAACCTGGGTGCTCTAGTACAATCTTGTGGTTTTTTCATAAGTATACTGATGGGTGTGGTTTATGGGTCAAAAATAGGATTAGAAGTTAGTCATATTGTCCGTTTGGCAGACAAGTTCGCCCCCATACAATTTTTGAAGACCCCCAAGGCTATATGTTTGCCCCGTCATATCTAAAGGTACCTTTAGTTGACCAAGGTGGGCATAGTAAATTACGAGATACGGGCCATTGAAGCTGAGCATAGTCAAAAATCACGTCCAAGGTCGAATTTCTAATTTCATCAGAAACGTTACCTTTGAAGTGTATTCTATCATATTAATCAGGTTTCAAAATCCAAAAACACAAGACAAATGTTTTTAGAACCGAGATAAAAATTCTCTCTCCATTCAAGTTTTACCAGTACTGAAATATAAACTCGATTTTTTCAGAACCATAGTTTTCTAAATCAGCCCGATGCCTTTTACCAATTTGGATGTACCTTTGCAATCGAACATCGAACAAAAAGCAAGGTGTCATTTTAAAGCTTAATATACTCTTTCAGATAAGACCAAAAATATATTTTTCATTTTGGGACCCTTAAGGTACGTTTCGATATGACGGGACACATATGCAGTTAGTAGTATCATTTTTGCTATTACTAGTAATACACTTTCAGCAGACATACGGAAAACATAGATTATACTTCAAACTACATAATGAGGGAAAACCAATACAGACATTCCTCTTATTTTAAATTTAACAAATATGTTTTTCTTATAATAACAATAGCAAGAATATTCCCACCGAATATATGTATCTTTTATTCAAAGTAAATATTATCACAAGAATGTTAATAAGGAATAATGATGTAAGGTTGGTAAATCTGCAAGTCTTTAATTTCATCTACTTTAATGTGGGTTTTAGAAAATCACTCTTTGTACTTTGTACTAATCAACATTTGTTAAAACTGGTCAACAACACTTACTTTTTATTCCGAATATTTTAGAATTCAGAAGAGAATCAGTTTGAACCGCTGAGGATGGCGATGGGTGTCAATAAAATATTCGGAATAAATATTAAGTGCTGTCGACCAGTTTTTAACAAATATTGATGAATTCTACCAGTCGTATAAGAATATTCATTCGCTACTTTCTGATTATTTGAGGGTGCACCATTAGATTTCCGGGGGAGTAGAAAGTTGGGTTCGGGGTTTAATTTTTTAACAGAAAAAAAATGTTATCCCCTAAAAATTACTGCCCTTTTCCCTATTCCATGTTAAGGGGAGAATTTGTTCTTCACCTACTTATGGAGAGAGATTTTTTTTTCCAAAAAAAACACCTTTCAGCTCACCTCCCCCTGGCGTGCCCTTTACATCAGGGAAAATTGAAATTGAAACTGAAATTCCAGTTCATTTTTCTCGCAGTTATAACTGGGGAGCACGGGGCAAAATTGGGTATCTCTGCTATTTTTACATTGGCAACATCAACAGCAAATCATTATCAAAACGTAAAATATTAAAAATCATAGATTAATATGTATTGAAAAAATGGCGACCGAAGAGCCAAGTCAAAACTAAAATGACTTTAACTTTGGCCAAATCTTCAAAGAAAAATTGGTTTTTACTTTGGAGTCTTATATTAGAAGATAATTCGTTTATATTTCCAAAGTGATAGTCTAGAGGTTATTGATGTGCATAAAACAAAATGACCACCAAAACAAGAGATCAAATAATTTGAAAATTGGGAAAAAATTGTCTTTGTCAAATGGTAAAACGTCTATGAAAACATCGTTATGCGAAACACCATAGCTTTTTATAAGAGAAATGTTTTGAGACATTTTTGAACAAAATCTGACACTTTTGACAATTTTTGCTCTCTTAGGCCCTAAACACATGACTCCTGATATGAAAATTTACGTTTGCGGATATAACTCAAAAACACTTATGTTAATGAATAAAATGATTCCTCAATATCTCAAATCTCGTTAATTGAGCCCATTTTCCTTGATGGGAAGTACAGATATGGTATTCATTAACATAAATTAACAGAAATACAAAAAGATAAATAGTTTGTATACAAAAGAAGAGCAAGCCAACAAACAAATAGGTATAATTATATGGCTTATATATTTTTCTAATCCATTTAATTTATTAAACTCTCTATGAGATAAAGTGTGGACTTCTGCTTTAATTACCAAACTTAAGTGATCGCAGTTGTGTTACTTAGAAGAGCGTAAATTTTAATCTATAATATAAGATTAAAATATCATATAATTATTATGTCACGTTTATTTCCAGCATTAGTAGTTCGTTTACTCTCTCATACCGACATCTGATCATAAGTCATGAATTGGTCAGAAAAAGTGTAATATACCACTAAATGAGAAAAACAACACCAATCTGAATATTTCCCAACACAGGATTAAATATGGACATTTTAACACCATAAAAGTATACATTTTTTAAAAACTCATACTACAGGGATACCAAATATACAATGATACTGACATTATACAGGGTGTGTGAACATTATACAGGGTGTAAATTTAAAAAATTATGTTAATTTTACTCTCTCAATAGACCTCTTTTATTCTACACAGCCATCAACATAAAACAAAACAGGTATGGATTTATATTGATAAAACATAGGGATCTCAATAAGAAAATAGAATCTTTTCACTTAATATCCATATGGTGAAATATACAGCGTGGTTAAAATTTCAAAAGGATTGTATGCCTCCAAGGGCTATTTGGTATGTTCTTTATATGTCTTAGCAATAGTTGATAATGCTTGAGACAAGTAACATTAAAATTTCTGCTCACTATGGCCATTTTGCTGCATTTTTGGCATACAGGGTGATCAAACATGCATTTTCTCAATATTTAACCTGATCCAATAGACTTTGGTTTATTTGTTACTGTTAATCCGTGCAATTACGGTATTATGCATTTACAACATGTCATTACCGTTATTCATCAACGTTTTCACAATGTACGAAACTTGTCATGAACATTTTGACCTTTGAACATTGTTGAAACTAGTTGTGGAGATACCCTGAAAATTACAAAGTTTATCCTCGTCAAACTTTATTCAATACATCACCTACCATTAATATTTTGGCATGACGAGATATGTTTGTTCCTCATTAATAAGTGTGCAAAAATATTTCTTGTAGGATTTCAACTTTTGGCATGACGACTTTCGAAAGATTGGTAATTTTTCACAATTTTGTGGACAAGTCAATGGGCTTTTCCTCCACCGCCTCCCCCGTTGACTTGGCTTACATTTTGAGCCATAGATCTCATAATATTTGTTCATCTGTCATAGAAATGTTTGCATTTGAAAGAAAATTAAATTGCCCAGATAACCATACCAAATTTGTTGCAGTAGGTATTAAACTTCTTGAATAAAATTACATTAAACTACGAAGAATGAGTTTTTATGTTACATCTCCCCATATGTGCATGACCAATTCATAACCTATGATCATCTAGAAGTGTCAATACATTTTTACATGTAGTTTTGTACAATTGTATGCATATAAAACATCAGTTAGGCACTACTGTGTCTCAGGACTGACACAGTTGATGTCTCAAAAACAATTAAAGTACAGTTGAAATATCGGCTATTGGCAATAAAGCTCCAGGAAACGTAGAAAGAGACACATATAATGAGAGTGCTCGGAAATGGTGTTCTTTTTTATATAATCAGAAGTATTCTTTTTCGCCATTCCAATTAAACTTTCAACAGTCAAATTAAACACCATAAGGTTGAGTAAGTATTCATTTACGACATTTCAATGTAATTTGATAATTGCAGATTGTTTGAACGTTTTGTGAATGACCTCAAAATAAGGAGCCCGCGCTTTTGTTTTCCAAGTAAATGTTCATGAGGAATAAAGGAAAATTATGTGCCAAAGGTAACATGGCTTTTTAATCAAATTCAATGCAGGAGTAAACGTTTCCGTATGCAAGAGTAAATGTTTCCGTATATGTTAATATTTAAATGTTAAGAAAAGATTTAAATGTTAAGAAAAACTTATTAGATATAATAAAACATATATGTTTATATGCCTCTTTGTTTTCCTATAATAATAAAAACGTTTTATGGAAAGTTAAAGGGTTTGACAATTAAATCCGCTCGAAAAAACTTTTGACTTTCCCTCGACAATAAGCCAGAAACGCAAACAATCAAGAT
>JXSR01S063001.1:113514-162458 GCA_000969725.1 Ophiothrix spiculata
AGATTATCCAAATGCCTGGGACCGGTTTCTGTTGCGTTGTATGAAGCGGGAGAAAACCACTATGGGGTTGCAACCCCCCCCCCACCCCCACCCCCTTCGGAGAATAAGGGTGAAGTTATAATAACACGTTTGTAAAGAAAAAAAGAAACTTTCACATGAGCATTACGGAATAGTATATTACCTCCAAGCACAGATAAATCCCCTGATTTACTCGGAATTAATTATCATATTTAATACATGAGCCAATTAAATACTTCTTCTAATTCTATGTATGGAGCAAATAATACTAGTAATTTGGATTATAGGGCAAATAACTAGACAAATGGTTTAGAAGAAGGTTGATTATTCTAACAAATAATTTACCCATATACTTTGAGTGACGGGCTTACCAAACCTCAAGCGTAAATTCTCTATATATCAACGCCAGTTACTGATAAAGCTGAAGTATCTGACTTTTTCTTTATGTATAATTTTCGAGTTCGTACCAACAGGCTTGAATTAACCAATTGCTGTTCCATGTTAATATAACAACAACCATACTCTTAATAAGTTATTTGCATCAAAGTACTTGCATAACTGGAGTAAAACAACATGGTGACTGTCTTGAGGGAGCTGTCGAGTACTGCTTAATGATTGTATTCACTACATTGAATTCCACTATATGTAAGACTACTCGAGACTCGGTTGAAGGCTCTCATGAACTGACCGGAAAAGTTGAAGTGATTTTTGTCTAAATATGTGCTCCTTTCAAGAGTACACTTTGTAATAACACTCGATCAGCCTTAAGCAGCAAGACTCCAATGTAGGGAAAACCAAGAGAGGCATAACGACTGGGAAGTTGAATTCGTTAAGGATTTTGATGTTGGTCGATCGAGTCACATAGTTTGTATTTGGAAATGAAAATCATGTGAAGCAATCTGAATTGCGGGAATTTCCTAACGGTGATTTGGTCTCCGTTCTTATGTATTGGTTTCACAACATATGGTATAGATTTCACATAATGAAACAAGGAACATTAACTAGAGAGTATCATCTATGTGGTACAATCACAAGTTTGACGTATTTTCATGCGTAGAATCTTTGATCTTTATATCCAAATTATACTATAAATTGTTCGTGTCACTCGCACGTGGCATATGATTTAGGAATCTTTGGTGTTAAATTTCTTCTTCAATGAATACAAATGCTGAATTAGATGTAGATATGCATGCGAGTTATAGATCCTCGATTCGTAGTTAAACAAGGTAGGACGCTGTTTAACTCTCAAGTGCATTGTGGTTGAATTTGTATCATATGTGATGTGTGTAAACACTCGGAAGTGATGTGCATGACACTTTCGCTGAAAAATTAATTACGTAGACGAGAACTATTTCAAGGTAAAATATCATGTTTTGCAAGGTGCATATAACCAATACAAGAATACGAAACTATAAATCAGTTATAATTTATAATTTATTGTAGTGAAGAATCCAATATAAGGGAAAAACAAGAGAGACATAACGACTTTGAAGTAAAATTCGTTGAGGTTTTTGATATTAGTCGAGTCACATAGTTTGTATTTTAAAATGATAACTATGTAAAGAAATGTGAACTGCAGGAAATTTCTTACGGTGATTTAGTCTCTGTTCTTCTGTGTTGGTTACATAATAGGTTATTTTTCGTATCCATAGAATTATGAAGATTTCACATCATAAAACAAAGGAAATTAGCTAAAAATATTCGCGTAACTAATTTGTGCATTGACTTTTTATGCATTGAGGTCATTTTAATTATTAAGATTTTTTTTTAATTTGATCAGGTTATTGTTTATTTTCAGGCGTAGAATCTTTGATATGATTTAGGAATCTTTGGTGTTAAATCTCTTCTTCAATAAGTAACAAATTCTGAATAAGATCTAAATCTACATGTACAATTGTACATGTAAGAGGCCTACAGCTCATCGATGTATTGTTAAACGAGGTGGGACACTGTCAAACTCTTTAAAGCATTATGGTGGAATATGTATGATATTTGATGTGTGAAATCACTTACACTCTTAGAAGGCCGGGATCAAATATACGAGTAGTTTTCCGGATCATTTTATTTTGATCCTTTAAGGATCACTTTTGATCCAACGTGGATCGTTTTGATCCTTTTTCGGATCAATTTGTGTACCCAGTTGTCGACTCGTACATGTTGCTCCTTGTAGCATATCTAATGTATGGTATTTGTATACATCAGATATGCTACAATGAGCAACATGTAGAAGTCGACAACTGGACCCTTTTGCCGCGGCGGTACACATATATACAAATGGATCAAATTCACCAGGATCATTTTTGATCCTTTTTTAGGATCATTTTATTTTGATCCTTTTTGATTCCAATATCAAAGCTTTGATCCGTATTTCTGGATTACTTTGATACGGAAATGATGAGTTCATATTTGATACCGCGTTTGGATCTAACGTGATCTTTTGTCTGATATTTCAGTACACCCCATACCCACTACATAGCCGGGAATGTATACAATGGTATAAATACGATGATTTCACCACACTTGTCAACTGCCTGTACCGTGGCCGAGTGGTTAGAGCGATGGTCTCGTAATTACATGGTGTACGTGCGGCGTGGCAGCTAGCGTGGGTTCAAACCCTGCTTCAGTCACTTCAGTGAGATATTTTTAGGCAGATCTTTTTTATAAATATTTGATCCTTTTTTCGGATCAAGAATTGTGATCCTTATCTTTGGATCACTTTGATCCTTAAAGGGTAAGCTCATATTTGATACCTAAAAATTGATCCTTTTTGTCTCATATTTGATCCTGGCTTTCTAAGAGTGTAGAAGTGATGTGTATGACACTTCCGCTGAAAAACTAATTACATAGGTAAAAACTATTTCAAGACCATGCTTTGCGAGGAACAACGATTTAAAAAAATAATTAGCACTTTAGTGACAACATGCTCTCCATTTTGAATTCAAGAATATGAAACTATAATTCCGTTATGATTTCTTATCGAAAAACAAATCCATACAAAATTAGGGAAAACACGCTTTTCACATGAAATTGTCACCAGTGGCAAAACCGAGTTGATATTGTTATAATTAGAAATGTGCATCAGTAACGGTTAGAACTCGCATACAGGCTTTAGCTTTGTTTATTCACAAGAGCATTTTAATTTGTATATAGCATTCACCATAAGACTCGATAAGAAGAGAATTATTCAAGCTAGTTTATTCAAATTCCCAACAGTACAAATCTGTTTTCGCATCTAGTACCTCTGGCGCCCATAATATTCATATGATCATCTGATCGATTAGTCATATTTGAACTCTAAACTGACTTTATATTACCCTCTAAAGCTCTGGAATACCATCGAACTCAGATGACACGATTGTAAACAAACGATGTGCTATGGAAATACAGTCTTAATAATCCGGTATTATTAAAGCATGTACTGATAATATTGTACTTAAGATTAAAGGGGCTTTGCTTGAGTTTCTCCAGTTCTGTAATGTGAGATTTTCTAATAATTATATAATTGCTTTATCAAAGCTCTGCACCCACCATTGTTGTATGATACTTATTACCCACATATTGCATGTAGTATCTCTGGCGCCCATAATATTCATATGATCATCTGATCGATTAGTCATATTTGAACTCTAAACTGACTTTTAATTCAGTTAAAATCTGAATTATTTTTAAAGTTATGCGCATGGGAACCCAAAATATCAGTAGATTTTGTTTATTTTTTGTCAGTTAATAGATAAGATGGAAAAAACTTCAAAATTCAGAAATAAAAAATGGGGGTCACTGACCATCTAAGCGCGCTATGACGTCATATATGATGACGTCATTTTTCTTTTAATGAACGATAACTTGAAAACTCAAACGTTAGATTACTTGGTGTGATTAACTTTTTTTATCTGTTCAATGTTATACAACCGAATTTCGACACTTCCGATGATGAAAATTATTTTTTAGATTTTACCCCATGTAATTTCATCTCAAGCTATCTTTTTAAAACAGTCGGTGACCCTATAATTTTTCTCTCGATTTGACATCCACTTGACATTCACAATTGACCAGCCAAATATAAAAAAATTCTACTCGCAAATATGTGAAAAATCAACATTTTTTAAGTATAGGAAAACACACGTAAAAAGTTTTATCACTGAAGGCCCGTTGGCTCGGGAGCACTCGTAGCAACTCGTTACTATTTCGCGCTATTTTCGGCGCTTACCGGGAAGACAATGCGTAAAAACCTAATGCCCGCGTTGCGTTTTGCATATTAGGTGCAAATCTTACACTTAGATACCACACGCGCGTTTTGTCAAAATCTTCCCGCCACTGACCAACAAATTCTGTTACACTGCCCTCTTGAATAAACATCGCGATCGTCTTTAAGTGACCAAGGTATTTACCAACCGGTATGAATATAACGTTGAAAGTGTGGTAAATGATAAAATATGTAAAAAGAACCAAAAGACAGAAACAAATGTGAAAATCGGATGAACCGTTTCAAAATGGCGGCCGAAAAACCATTTTTTGTGTCGCGTCAACAATTTTCCCGCCAAAATTTCAAAGTTTTTCGGTTTTGATTTTATGGCCAAACAAATTTGAACAGCGCCCTCGAAAAATCACTTTATGTTAATTAGCACGAAAACGACTGGATCGATTTGAATTTTTTGCCACTGAGGGACCCGCTGCGTTAAATTTGACAATTACATGGAGCGGCGAAGTATTTTTTTCTCGTTTTTGCGCTACGCGCGAAAACCTGTTGTAGGCACGTGGCATATGATTTAGGAATCTTTGGTGTTAAATTTCTCCTTCAATGAATACAAATGCTGAATTAGATGTAGATATGCATGCAAGTTATAGATCCTCGATGTGTTGTTAAACAAGGTAGGACGCTTTTAAACTCTCAAACGTATCGTGGTGGAATTTGTATCATATTTGATGTGTGTGTTGGTTTTAAATGCAAACACTAAAATAAATGTAAGTGGGTTTTGTTATTACTAAATGAAACTAGTTAATGGCGGTTTAGACACATATGTGTGACAGACATTTGGATTGCTGTGTTGCATTATACACAATGTTTTACTAGACATATTTCTAGTCCTCGTCTCGAGTTCTTATGTTCCGCGCGCTACGAAATTATTACAATTTAAGAATTTTCTATGATGACTAAAATTCTAGTCGTGTGATGTTAATGATACTCTGGTGATACTCAGATCATGAAAAAACTAGCCACAATTAAAAATGTTTTGTGCAAACTTATTTGCTTTTTACATGTTTTATTCAAGAAGACATTACCGAGGAAGCAATCAGTTCAGATGTAGCAGTGCGCTAATTTAAAAGTATCTGAAAATGACGCCACTCGTATCATTTCTCATTGCTGTATTCAAGTGTCGATCTCATGTATGTCAAAAAGAGCTCTTCACGACGTCATTTAGCAATCTTTGATAAAGTAGCGTATGGGTATCATAGCAGTCGCATTTTGTTTTTACAAGAAATACATCATTAATTAATTAATGTTTTACCAGAATAAGCAGTGGAAGTGGAAATTTGATTTTCAACTACACGACCTTGTTAAAGCTTTCATCAATGGTGCACGGGGTGGTGCATTCAGAGTTCTAGGCCTAATGATTTAATTATCAGGTAATGTGTGCACGTGATAGAGCAGGCCTGTGAAAGAGTATGGACAAGTGCTACAGATAACGAAACAACTTTACTATGAATAAACATACCATGTGAGGTTATTCAACAAGCTTCAACAATTATTCATGCTCATACGAAACATAAATTCTTGTTTTTAACTCATTATTTTTAGGCGGGAGTTTCTACTTAGTGCTCCACCTGTAGAGTTGGGAAATGATGAATTCGTAATAAGACTACAAGTATCTTTACTTTAGCCATAATTCAGGTAGTGCTTAGCTCTGAGGAGCTTGATTTTAATTTCAAAATATGTTTGGTTTGAGAAATTCAAGGTTTAGGCCCAGAAATACTAGGTCTACATTGAATGAGATTTTAGTAATTTTAAAATAATATTACAGTTGGTCTTCAGACAATTCTATAAGTAGCTGTTCTATACAGAGTTCTATCCTCCCCGAGTTTTACCCTCCAGGAGTAATCCTAGGGTATATTGAGAACAGTATTTGGAAGAGCCAGATAGTAATGGTCTAGAAAGGTTAGTATTACAAGTCCTTTTAGTCTATTTTCAGCTCTGAACCAGAGCTAGGTAGTGCTAAAAAGGTGGGCCACAGAACAGTTGCTTAGAGTTGCTTGCCCTACAGTCTAAGAAACAACAACCATTGTCAAAGTAAGTTATTCGCATCAAAGTGCTTGCATAACTGGAGTAAAACAACATGAGGAAGCTGTCGAGTACTGCTTATTGATTGTATTGACTACATTGAATTCTACCATAAGACTACTCGGAACTCGGTTGAAGGCTCTCATGAACTGACCAGAAAAGTTAAAGCGTTTTTTGTCTAAATATGTGCTCCTTTCAAGACTGCACTTTGTAATAACACTTGATCAGCCTTAAGCAGCAAGACTCCAATGTAGGGGAAAACCAAGAGAGGCATACGACTAGGAGGGTGAATTTGTTCAGGATTTTGATGTTGGTCGAGTCACATAGTTTGTATTTGGAAATGAAATCATATAAAGCAATGTGAACTGCAGGAATTTCCTAACGGTGATTTGGTCTCCGTTCTCATGTATTGGTTTCACAACATAGGATATAGATTTCACATAATGAAACAAGGAACATTAACTAGAGAGTATTATTTATGTATAGATTGACGTATTTTCATCTTTGATCTTTATATCCAAACTATACTATAAATTGTTCGTGTCACTCGCACGTGACATATGATAAAGAAATCTTTGGTGTTAAATTTCTTCTTCAATGAATACAAATGCTGAATTAGATGTAGATGTTCATGCTATTCATTCAAGTTATAGATCCCCGATATGTTGTTAAACAAGGTAGGACGCTTTTAAACTCTCAAACGTATCGTGGTGGAATTTGTATCATATTTGATGTGTGTGTGGGTTTTAAATGCAAACACTAAAATAAATGTAAGTGGGTTTTGTTATTACTAAATGAAACTAGTTAATGGCGGTTTAGACACATATGTGTGACAGACATTTGGATTGCTGTGTTGCATTATACACAATGTTTAACTAGACATACTTCTAGTCTTCGTCTCGAGTTCTTATATTCCGCGCGCTACGAAATTATTACAATTTAAGAATTTTTTATGATGACTAAAATTCTAGTCATGTGATGTTTATAATGCTCTGGTGATACTCAGATCATGAAAAACTAGCTACAATTCAAAATGTTTTGTGCAAACTAATTTGCTTTTTACATGTTTTATGCAAGAAGACATTAGCGAGGAAGCAATCAGTTCAGATGTAGCAGTGCGCTAATTTAAAAGTATCCGAAAAAGACGCCACTCGTATCATTTCTCATTCCTGTATTCAAGTGTCGTCTCATGTATGTTAAAAAAAGCTCTTACGACGTCATTATAGCAATCTTTGATAGCAGCCAATGGGTATCCTAGCAGTCGCACTTTGTTTTTATAAGAAATACATCATAAATAAATTAATGTTTTACAAGAATAAGCAGTGGAAGTGAAAATTAATTTGATCTTCATTGAGTTTTTCATTTGTGGTGCACGGGGTGGTGCATTCAGAGTTCTAGGGCTAATGATTGGTAGGTAATGTGAAAGAGTATGCACAAGGCATGTGCTGTCAGATAACGAAACAACTTTACTATGAATAAACATACCATGTGGTCTTATTCAACAAGCTTCAACAATTATTTATGCTCATACGAAACATAAAGGGAATTAAAGCGAATTCTTGTTTTTAGTCATTATTTTTAGGCGGGAGTTTCTACTTAGTGCGCCACTTGTAAATGTGGGAAATGATGAGTTCTTAATAAGACTACAATTATCTTTATTTTAAGCCATAATTCAGGTAGTATCAAAGTGCTTGCATAACTGGAGTAAAACAACATGGTGACTGTCGAGTACTGCTTAATGATTGTATTCACTACATTGAATTCCACTATATGTAAGACTACTCACAGGACTCAGTTGAAGGCTTTCACGAACTGACCGGAAAAGTTGAAGTGTTTTTTGTCTAAATATGTGCTCCTTTCAAGACTGCACTTTGTAATAACACTTGATCAGCATTAAGCAGCAAGACTCCAATGTAGGGGAAAACCAAGAGAGGCATAACGACTAGGAAGTTCAGGATTTTGATGTTTGTCGAGTCACATAGTTTGTATCTAGAAATGAAAACCATGTAAGACTATGGTCACAATACGTCTTACGAACAGTTACGAACAGTGTTTAGTCCATCTAATAGGACCACGCGACGCCCTTGCTGCTCGCTTTGCTCGCTGCTCGTGGTCCTTTTAAACGGACTTAACACTACTGCTCGTAACTGTTCGTACGAGTTATTGTGACTATATAGTCTTAAGCAATGTGAACTGCATGAATTTCTTAACGGTGATTTAGTCTCCGTTCTTATGTATTGGTTTCACAACATGTATAGATATATGTGGCCGTCCAATCCAAAGGAGTCGTAAATGCAGCAAACTTGATTTTGCGATACAGGTGAAAATATGTGTCAAGGTCGTAATTTGCCGAAATTATTTGTTGACAGGTTCATAATCCTTGAGCTTACTTCAAAACACCATGCAGCATAGAGTTTGATTTCAAAAAATGATCAGAGATATGAATTATAAGGTCATCTGCTACCGGGTTGCCCGTATTACATTCATCTTTGATCTTTATATCCAAGCTAATATACTATAAATTGTTCGTGTCACTCGCACGTAGCAGATGATTTAGGAATCTTTGGTGTTAAATTTCTTCTTCAATGAATACAAATGCTGATGTAGATGTAAATATGCATGTAAGTTATAGATCCTTGATGTGTTGTTAAACAAGGTAGGATGCTTTTAAACTCTCAAAAGTATTGTGGTGAAGTATGTATGATATTTGATGTGTGTAAACACTCAGAAGTGATGTGCATGACACTTGCGCTGAAAAATTAATTACGTAGACAACATGTATTTATACGAAACCATGTTTAAATTAGAAATGTGCCTCTGTAACTCACATGTAGCCTTTGGTTTTGGTTATCCACAAGAGAATTTTAATTTGTAGCATTCACTAGTGAAGACTTATTGAAGCTAATTTATTCAAATTCCCAACAGTACAGTTCTGTTTTCACATCTAGCATCTCAGGCGCCTAGAATATTCATCTGATCGATTTAGTCACATTTGAACTCAGCCTGTCGAACTCTAAACTGACCTTATATTAGCCTAAAATCTCTTTATAGCCTGGAAATACCACAGAATGCAGATGACACGATTGTAAACAAACGGTGTGCTATGGAAATACAGTCTTAATAATGTCCTGTATTATTAAAACATACACTGTCTTCACAACGATATAATAATATTGTACTTAAGATTAAAGGAGCGTTGCTTATGTTTCTCTAGTACTGTAATGTGTGATTATTTTTACTTTGTTATATAATTTCTACTTTTTAGACAAGGTGTTCTGCACTCACAACTGTAGTATATTACCTATTACCCACATATTACCCCTACTCCTCCTCCAAAAAAGAATGAATGTCAATAAGGATTAACCCTTATCCTCTGAAACGGGGGAGGGGTACAACCCCCCCCCCCCTCTCTTAAGGTTTTCCCCAGCTTCATAAAAACGCAAAAGCAACCCGCCCAGGCAATTAAATTATTTGTTATACATTCTTTGGAGTCATTTTGATGATAAAACTAGGGGGTTGCACCTAAGGTGGGGTTAGGGTAGGCCGTCAAAGTTGGGGTGTAGGGGGAGGGGTGAAATCTCGGAAATTTTAATGTCGCCATTTTGAAAAATTTAGGCATGCTATAAGACTCAAACTTACAAGACATGTTATAATCATCATTTCCCTTCTTAATTAGCAAATAATCCGACGAAAATCCGTTATTTAGAACTTTTATAGCAAAATTTTGATTTCGGTTGCCATTTTTGCCATAATGCAATTTTGCCTGATTTTTCAATCCGGAAGTACTTTATGACGTCATAATTACGTAACACCTTGGCCGATTTTGATGATCTTGGTATCGTTGGATAGGGGAGGGTCCTACCTATCTATTAACAGCAAAACCAAGTTCATAGGGGGTTTTGTTTCAACATATTAGGGGGATTGCACCCCCCCCCCACCCCCCACCCCCCACCCTTCGGAAGACGTGTTACAAAAATTGCTTAGGAGGATAAGGGATAATGGGATTGGAAAAGATCGAAACTCCGATAGATGTGTGTGTTTGAAATTGAAATGTAAACATTAAACTAAATTTAAATGGGTTTTGTTGTTACTTAATAGCGCTTTAGACACATGTGTATGTGTGTTAATGGCTGTATTGCATTATATAGTCACAATGTTTTACGTGACATAGACATAATTCTAAAGCCTCGGTCTCGTCCAGTGTTCTTATATTCTGCGTGACAAAATTATTCAAATCTTAAGAATTGTCTATGATGACTAAAATTTTAGTCGTGTGATGTTAATGATACTCTGATGATACTCAGATCAATAACATGATGAAAAGGTAGCTTCAATTTCAAATGTTTCGTGCAAACTAATTTGCTTTTACATGTTTTATGCAAGAATACATTAGCGAGGAAGCACTCAGTTCAGATGTGCGCTAATTTTAAAATATCTGAAAATGACGCCACTCGTATCATTTATCATTGCTGTATTCAAGTGTCGATCTCACACATGTTAAAAAAGAGCTCTTCAAGACGTCATTTAACAATCTTTGATAAAGCAGCCTGTGGGTATCCAAGCAGTGGTATTTTGTTTTTGTAAGAAATACGTCATAAATAAATTAATGTTTTACAAGAGTAAGGTGTATTTTGACAACATTTTTTTTAAATATTTTCATACGGAATCAGTTTTTTTACCTGTTAATTATTTATTAGCAACAGTAATCCAGACAAAGATTTGCAGTAGATATAACTACACATCTCTACACTCATTGAACATTACATTATGACTTCTGCTCACTATCTCGGGGAGACTCACTAAACATGCTAAACCCATCTGACGGAGACGTTTGCTGGAGTGAAAAAACTATTTTTTTTTTGATAAGCATAAAAACTTGCTTTGACATAAAGCATTTTTCAATTGAATTGTGGAACCTCAAGATATACTTCGATTTTTAAAATATTTTGCAGGGTTACTTAGTGTACATGGTGTATGTCAAAGCAAGACAGTTTTTTATGCCTATCCAAAAAATAATCTTAATTTTTAGTTGTTTCACTCCAGCCTAGACCGTGATTTCCAGCAGAAAAATACATCCTAAATTAGGACCCCCCCCCCAAAAAAAAAAAAAAACCTCACCGAAAACGGTAATTTCACAAAAACTGCACCTAAGCCTGTTTTATTAAACAAGTAGGTCTATGACCTATTCAGTAGGCTTTTTAAATGCAATTTGAAAACTTATCTTGTTCTTCTAGAAGAAAACTAAATTAATCGCTAGTTATTGTGGGAAAAATACATTTATAAAATGGCTATTTTGGGAAACCTGAAAACGTCTTGTTTGGATTACAATAAAATCATGGAATTCAGACATCATATATGAATATTAAAATATTGTATAGCTTTATTTTTGTCTTGACCATGTCAAAAAAAAACATGTTTTGTACACGGCATGCACTTAACAACACATGAAACTGACTCTTATAAGAGTAGAATGTGCCAAAACTCCGTGTAATATTTTTTGACGCTGAAGTCAAACTTTTTCAGAAAAATGGTATATTTCGGACATTACCCAGTCCTTAGAATGCGACATGCAGTTTTCTGTATTAGTTTCAGGAACATTTATTGGCATTGTAAATTTGAATGACATACGTAATTCCATTGGTAATCTTTAAGGTTCAACATACCCAAACTTCAACGAAATCGGTTCATTCAAAGTGATTGAAATGTTGTCAAATTGATTTTTTGTGTGTATCTTTACTTTGGTTTAGTCTTTTTTTGGTGAAATTAAAAGTATATCTGGTCTAAAACTTCTAGTGAAAATTTTGGCCATAAGGACTCTACCAAAACTAAACATTAATGTATTATTACATCGCTTGGAAATAAATAATAATAAATCAAATGATTTAAATCCACAGCAACAGCACACGGAAATGTCTTTACGTTGTCTCGTTTTTCTGTTTTTCTTAAATACACATATTTATCGAGTAGACCAATAGAGGAACGCGGCACGAATGTACCGTTTCACCTGTCTGTCACTTTTTAGATAAAGACATCAGTCTAATTCTACTTTGTCACGTTTTTCTTTTCTTAATCTCTAACCTCTAGATGTGGTACTTCTGCGCACACTCCACTTTTTCTAGAGCTCACTACTACGATGCATGCATACAATCCTCACAGAATCTCACAGAAGCTTGAATCGCACACGATTGAGGTACACAGATGGATTTTATCTTGAGTGGATTATACAGAATGGCGGCATGGTCAATAATAAGGATTACTCTAATACTTACTTTATCTTTTACCCAGGGTGAGTATGCACTATATAGTTATTACTTACGCATTATGTATACATGTATATTATATCTCTTTATTAACCCTATCCATGCTGTCTCTTAATAGAAAATTAAAAAATAGTATGTCCATACTGACAGCGAATGCTAAAACGGAGGTGTCCATCGGGCGGGTGGTTTGAGTTTGCTGGAAACCAGGGTGTAGAACAATATTGTTTTTATTTAAATGGCGGCATGACTTGTGTTAAACAACTTTCTAGAAAAAGAAATGTTATTTTTCAAGATATCAATTGTAATTTCGTATACCATTATAAGAACATCCATTTGAAACTATACTGTTAACACGTGTTAACTGTACTTCACAAACAGGCCAATGTGACAGTGTCAATTCAATAAGTCAATCATATTTTCTTTTTTTGCAAATGATAATAATGATGCTTTCACGTGGATAATTACATTTAGTAGAACTTTATTTACCTATCTAAAAGAGAGTAACCTTTTTGTCATTTGAAAACAAAGTTTTTGTTGAAAAAGTCTTACTTAAGAACGTATGATTTTGACCGACCTTTCATTTTGAAGAAAATTAATATTTTTTTCTAATATGGGACGTTTTAAATATATTTCAAATTTGTGCATTTTGAAATATTTTTTTTTCAAAGTGAGGTTACCTTGATTATATACGGCATATATGTGTCTGAATGCTCGATGAAAATATTATTCAGTAAAAAGTTCATCATCACATACATGCAAAGCACAAACACACTAAAATGATATGTTTGTGATAATGCACTTGGCTGTGAGTATTATTAGTATTAAGTTAAGTTACTGAAGTATTCCCTTTTAAGGGCCCTGTCAACCCTTTTTTTTCAGAAATGGTTTTTGCTCTGTAACTCAGCAACAGATAATTAAATTCAAATAAAAGTATGCATTTCTACAAGCAGATTTGCATACTGAACATGATGGTCAGGTCATTTTTGGACCAAAAAAGTGTAATTTTGGACCTAGGGTCCAAAAATCGTGTTTTGAGTCCAACATTTTACGGGAAAGCTAACTTAATTTTGCTTTGGTAAAATATTGAACCATTTTACTTTTTAGAATCTAGAAAGGAATATTTAAGAACGCATTTCTCAAATTTTCGATTTTTTTTTCTTAGCTTTTTAGATTTTGTCAGAAATTGGTCCAAAAATGTCAAAAATCCCACTCCTAACACCATTTTTGGCAAAATATGACACATTTTGACCTATTTTGGCAATATTCCAAAAAATAAGATAAAAATCAAAAAATTGAGAAATGCTTTCCTTTATATTGCTTTCTAGGTTCTAAAATTGAAAACAGGTCAACATTTTACCCAAGCTAAATTTAGTTAGCTTTCCCGTAAAATTTTTGGTCAAAATCATGACTTTTGGACCATTTTTGGACCTTAAGACCAAAATTGTATATTTTTGGTCAAAAAATAACCTGACCATCATGTTCAGTATGCAAACCCACTTCTAGCAATGAATACTTTTATTTGGATTTAATTATCCGTTGATGAGTACCTGATGAAAAACCTTTTCCGAAAACGAAGGGTTGACAGGGCCCTTAAATGTCCTTGCAATCGTATGTTAACATGCTAACATAATCAAGAAGTACCTTCGCAATTTTGTGATCAGCGAATGATCATGACAAGGCTCGGGCAAATCGACAGCTGAATAAATATATGTGTCTATCAAAGGCTCTGGCAAATGAAATGAGATGAAACAAAGTTAGGAAACATCGTGACTGTTACAATCAAAATGTAAAATGTACAGCCATACATCCACGAACCAATATAAACTTGATTAGATGTAATAAAGCTTGCAATAGAAGATGTTGACGGAGTTTGGACTCAAACATCTATGAATATTAACCCTCGTCTTCCTAAGGGGGGGGGGTGGATTATACCAAACCCCCTCCTAACAGATGATCGCCGATTGCACTAAAACGCAAAAATAAAGCGACCCTAAGCATTTAGGTAATTGCTTTCACATCCTTCGCAATCACTTTGATGAAAAAAAATCGGGGATACCAGGTTGGAAGTGGAACTGTTTGTAATAGTAGTTTATAAAAATATTAATGAATTGTTTATACCAAAACTCAAATCAAGAAACCATTTTGAATCCAAATTTAAACACTGTTTATTACGGAACAAATATTTCCTTGAATAATGGTCTGGCGCCATCAAGGTTATTCATGTAGGTCTTTAATTCTCACAATGTCAGAGGATTTCTACTGATGAGAACACGTGCTACATGTCGACGATTTAAGGTATGTGAATTTTCACCTGGTGCTGAAAATCTGATTAAATCATTATAGTATGGTTATACAGGTACGCGTGAACTTTTATTCCAGGATGCAAATAAGTCGAGGGGTCTCCAGCTTGACGATATAACAAAAACGTGTGGTACAAAAATAGTATGCATACATTTGCACACTGTTCACACACTTTGGAAGTCATTATGATGCGTTGTAGAAAATAGTATGGTACAGATTTAAGTAAAATGCTTAAGGTAATTTCAGAATGTTGGTAAACTGTCTCATTTATAAATAAAAGTTAAAACTCATTAGCCAAATAGTATCAACTTTGTCTTACATCACAAAATTACACTGTCCATCAAAGTAAAGTCGGACTTTAACAATATAAGTTTCTATATTACAAATACTGGCGTTTTGCCTTTTAATACTGCAATATTATTGAAAGGCAAAACGCAAGAACCTTGGTAACCTTATGTCCGAAACTTCCGAAAATCTATGCAAGTATGTGGGAATAATGCCCAATAATGTGAATTTGGAGTACCTCATCCTCCGGCCCCTCATCCACCACCGCTTTGAAAATTAAAAAGCAAGGAAGCTAAACACTTCAGGCCGTATTCTCGACCGATGTTTAACGCCAATCAGTGTTTAAATCGTGATTTAAACGATGATTAAAAAAAACGTAATTATCAAAGAGTAACTAAATATAATCACCGTTATTAACGGGCGTTTAGCTAAATTCAGATTTTAACTAAACGCATCTTATGTCTAACCAACGTTTAGATAAACATTGTTCGAGAATACGGCATATACAGTTTTCATTTTATCAAAATATATTTATTTCTCTCTCATACGATATCAAATTTACTAATTTATGACTTAAAATAAGGGAATTACATCATGAAAAACATAATTCAGTAAGGGAATTTGTTACTAAACCGCTTTATTAGATTACCCAATTTATAAGACAGCAATGTCTTTTACCTTAACCCTCTCAAGTTTTTAAGTTTAAAAATAAATATCTTTTGAAAATTCCTATTTGGAAAAACTTTGAAAATTACAACAATAAAGTCAATTATAATTGTATTGATCAATTATTTCGCGAATTTTTCAGTTTTGTGCAGTTAATTATAAAAATAGTACTGTTGTTTTCATGCAAAGTGAAATTTGAATATTTTGGGGTCATATCAACACTTGACTTACCATAAGGTTTTGTAATAAGGACCAAAAGGTATTATATAATATTATATTATAACTTACATAATAATTTATTCATGGTCACGTCTACGCCAGTAAAGTACATGCTGTATAATAATTATTCTTCCATAATATTGCACTTGGTAGATAAATCATTACTTATGTTCCTGTTCAAATTTTTGTCCCTTATGAATGTCTATGCATGCGATCTTGTTATGACTAAAGAGAACGAAAGGACATGTTTATCATTGTGAGATCAACTTCTGAGATCGACAATTTATACAAAAAAAAAAAATAAGTACCTAGGATGAGGCATGAACAAATCAAAAGATACAGATTTTGAACAACATTGTTGAAGTGTTCATTGAAGCCGGGCAAGGTATTATTTCAATTGAAATGTCAATACACAACTACAAAAGCGTTATTTTTACATGTATATGACGTAGAGAGATTTTAGGTTTAATCCTTGACGCCGACTGTATTTGCTATTAATCTCAAATTTGGTTCACCGGGTTTTAATTCGACTTCGTCAAAGAATTTAACCTATTTACAGACAGAAAAAGAATAAAATGCTTACACTGTGGGTTAAATCTATATTATAGAAAATCGCAAATCTTCAAATACGGGTATAATAATATGCCGCAATCTGCTTTCAGTATTTCGACTGGTAAGAAAGAGTTGGTGAGCTGAAGTTAACATTTTGCCTTTAAAAATAATGTATTTTGTAAATAGGAATGTTATCTTTCACATGGATGTTCAGCTAAACATGCTATGCTATCTTTTGTTCTCTCATTTTACAGAAACACGCATTTTTAATTCAATATCAAGATAGAAATACTAAACAAGAAAAAGAGAAAACAATGACATATATAGATAAAAGTAATATACGTGTATATAAATAATGATATACAAGTTTATTAAATGAACCCTTGCTGTATAGTCAAAACGTCTGTGTAGAGAATACAAGTGTATGAAGAGTAACACGTTGTATATATATTATTATTAGAATGAATTACAGTGACTGAATTTATATTGACGTTTTTTTTTAGCTGGTAGTGTTAAGTTTCAAAGGAGTTTATGCCGGTTTGATAAAGACGCTTCAAAAAAGTAGTATATTGCATTATCAGTACCATTAGTTAATTATTCAAATGATTACTCTGTATCTTAATTTCATCCATGCACATTGTCATATCTGAGTCTTGCATTATACATATATTCTTATCCTTGGGCTCCGATATGTGCCTTTCAGATAAAGATAAGTGTCATTTCATCTCGCAGAAATGAGGCCATATCTACATGCATTGTCCATCATGCTGGAATCTGCTATAAGACACTTTTGTTTTTCTTTTAAAATGATAATGATACATAGTTTAATATGTATGTATATTAATACGTAAAGCATTCTAATCATGAAATCACATCAAGTGCATGAGTTGCGTGCGATAGAGAAACATTGTCTTTTAAAAAGTCTAAACCTCACTCTTATTCTAACCTAGCTCTAATACTATAGTCAAACTCTTAACGACTTTATAAAAAAATGCGTTTGATGACATCACACCCATAAATAACATAATCATTATGATTTTAAAATATTAAGAAAATAAGAAAAACTTAACTTCCATACGGCATCATACTATATACTCAGATACCTTCTTAACTGAGACAACCGTCTACTGTAAGCGGCTTTTTTAATAAATAGTACAGTAAGCCATACATTTTCTAAAAACTGATAATTCTTTGCACCCTATTTATTTTGTCAATATTAAGCAGATGTTGTCTACTCCTTCTTTAATTCATAGTATTGATTTGGCACGTTCTGGCTGACCGTAGGTGTCTCATATTTGACGTTAACTAGCGGTCGAACGCTATTAAAACTGTAACACTACCCACAAAAGCACTTTTGTCAGAAAATGTGACCCATACCGTCAAAATCCACCAATTATCGGAAAATGAGAGTGCCTTCTATTATTACAATGATAATAGTCAATTCTAGCCAGTACCTTTAACAATATACAAAAAGGCTGATTCTAGATTTATCTACTTTTTAGAAAAATATTCTTTAAATCTATAAAAATACTAGGATTTACTTTTATAACTTTCTTTAAAAAATACACCTGTAGCAGTCATTTAATGATCGGTTTCGATGTCACGCGTTGCAAATATAAGGTTCAGGAAATGAAATCCTAATTGGGTCTCCTCTTACGACATTGAACCCTTCAATTGTGCCAAGAATTACTAGAGTAGACATTGTGGAAAACGTAAAACGGCACCTTGAAAAGCGCACAGATATTAGCTGCTATCAGCAGTAAATCGCTAAACTGATGACCTGGGCTAAACGCATTCATTTTTCCCAAAACTCAAATTGGAATGAAAAATAGCATACTGATTTGTAACTTTTTTCAATGTAACAAAAAAGAAATCAGTACTAATTTCAAAACGTGTCTTCCTTCCTTTTTTAAATAGACAATTATTCAGCTGTTGCAGCTTATCAATTAAAGATGCAAATAATGTGGTTTTCATTTTTATTTTTTACAGAAACTGTGGGCTCCTTGGCTGAAAAAATGCTCAGGACTTCTCTGTTCGACAGTTACAATAAACTTGCCCTACCGGTCCGTAATAGTACCGAGACACTTGCAATTCATTTTGGCATCTTCATTGAGCAGATACTGGATGTGGTAAGATTATGAGCATTAAATATTTATCTTTAAGGCGACGTTCAAATTGCTGACGACCTTGATATTCGTCGTTTTTAACGACAACATTATTACAATATTATAGGTCTGCTTATTTCGTGCATTTCAATAGGGTAACTAATATATACATGTTTGGAGAGGAATTATCATGACCGACCTTTTACAAAAAAAGCACTGCGTAATAACTAATTGAATTAACTAGCTTGCAAACGATATACATATATAATAATTAGTTTAAAAATGCTCCGATAGTTGATGGCAGCCGAGAATGTTGTTTGTAAGTCGTCGACTCCCTTATCCGGGCCATCGGTAACATCACTTCAATATTTCATTATATTCTAGCCTAAGGCATGCATTTGTCGATTTATGAGCAGAAAATAATCTCCAAGGAGTTGGTAATCTTTGCCGTAGGTGATGACTACCCGAAGCCAATCTCACTGTTCAAATACGAAATGCAAAATACAAAGTGTAATTTTCATCGCTACGATATCTACTCCGTTATCTTCTCACAAGGCAACACTTGACTCTGCCAAATAACGAAAAACGCAGTATGTGCAAAAATAGATCATAGAAGATGATTCCGCTTAGCATTCAATTGAATACGCCAGTATAAGAAAAAACCCAACTCCAATAGCTCTCTTCTGTTAATTATACTTATAAAATATAAATGCATACAAATCTCTGCAAAATGCTTTTACATCAGTAAAATGGCATTTTCATGTCAATATCCTAATCATAGTGTCATATTTGACCTTGTAGTTGACTTTTTTTAGACATTGTTAGAAAATTGTTAAACAGCCATTACAAGAAAACCCAACTCCATGAGCTCCCCTCTCCCCTCTACTAGAAAATTATCTAACAATGTCTAAAAAAGTCAATTACAAGGTCAAATGTGCAATATGATTGGGAAATAGACATGGAAATGCTTTTTAGCGATTTGAAAGCATTTTCAGAGATTTGTATGCATTTTATATATTACAGAACTTAAAAGAAGGGAGCTATTGGATTGAAGAGATTCATCAGGATCGGTAAATATCATGTTGTTAAGGTTCTTAAAACTGATCCAAAAGATTGTGCACTTACGTGGACGTTTCGACAACAAACTGTTGTCTTATTCATCACTTGTTTGGTTGTGACTTCTCCTGGTAACTGACGACGTACGTCCAGTGTTGCCATTTCCGGCGTTGCCAGTTGATTTGTTGAAATTCTCAGGAGTCAAAAATTGGTCATAAAGGTGTGATAATTGATATTGTCCTTCATCTCTGTTCATAGTAGCGCCCCCTCGCTTTCTGATTTCAAATATAAGCGATGGATACGAGAGGCTATAGAAATCAGAAAGCGAGGGGGCTTTTCTTTTACTGGCGTATTCAATTTTACTTTATGGAAGATCACGTGATCATTTCAACAGAAACCTTCGAAAGAAAAATGAACATAACGTGCACCTTATATGAATACACATACTGCATTTCTACTCGGCATATACGGCATTTAATCAAAAGTAGAATCAGTACGGTGTCTTATTGTAAATGAAACTATAATCCATTTGATGCTATGAAATATTATACTGAAATCTAGCGTCAAATCAATGCTGACAGTCCTAGGAGACTTTGATTAAAAGCTTAATTGTTTTGGCGAATATGCAGATAATTGGCAAATTGAAAATGGGTGCTTTTACGTTCAAAACAACAGATAAAAAGTATTGCTTTTGATGTTATTTAACTGAATTTTAACAGTCTATAACAATTTCTGTTCAATGACAATTTTCGAAGTGGTTTATAAAATATTACCCTAGGAGCCTCATGTTAAAGTAACCTGTAATTATGACATTGTGATTTATAGTGTGAATACATGATCACCGATGTTGGAAATACTTGTTCGTGTCGGGTTCGATAACAAGTGGGTATTGTACTGGCTCTTAGCAATTTAAATTCATGCAATAAGTTAATGTAAATGCACCAAAATTGCCTTTGGGTTTGTATTTTCTCCATACAATAATGCATAAAACATCAGGTTGTTTGGCTGCATTTCAAATAAGATGCGACACTAATAGGCAGATGATGTCCAATATCTAGGATTAAGAATGGCATTACCACTTCTGAGTAAGACACGTTATGAATATTACATTCTAAATAATACTTTAGTTTGTCTATTTGATTGTTTATTTCTTACAAAATTAATTTAAGGGGGACAACTGCGTTACACGTTACTCAATTTTACGTGTTTGCAAGCTTATTTTGTACCATAACTTTTTAACAAAGTGCTTCAAGTTAACAAAAGTATACATTTTTAGAAGGAATATGATGGAGATGTTGATTTTTGACCAAAAATCAAAAAAAAATTTAAAGCTAAAAGTAACAATTAAAAAAAAAAGACTTCTGAATGGAATTTTTTAAATTTAAAACACCCGTTCAGGTGTTGCGTCATTTTTTATTTTTGAGGATTTTGGCAAATTTTTTGATTTTCATGCCACATAAAGTCAAAAATTCACCTTTTTCCGTCTTTGGTCGTTTTGGCATGAAATTTAAAAAAATGGTCAAAATCTTCAAAAATAAAAATGTTCATCAGTTTGATAAAATAATTGATTTATTTTATAAGAAAATGTAATTATTTTATTAAAATATGATTTAAATGAAAATCCTAAAAAATTACAGGGTGAGCGTCTTCTGTATACAAATGTATAGGAAGAGCATCCAGAAATTTGTAACATCCTTTGTTAAAATGGACATAACTTCAGAACCGAATGTCTGTTTGAACACAAATAAAACGCTTTATTAAGTAGAGATTCTGTTGTTTTTATTTTTCTGATCTAAACGATTTGGTCGGTCAAAAGTAAGGTAGACCGCCCCTTAATTGTTTGTGTCTAACTTTAAATGTGTCATAGGCTCATGCCTAGATAATACCTTGATTCCTTTCTTTAGTAACTAGACTATATTCCAACATGTTTGTATATTTGATACAGGATGAAAGAAACCAGCTCTTTACCTCCAAAGTCTGGGTCAAACAGGTAATGTAGACGTTATACGATACTCCTTTACTTCATATATGCAACATGCTTTTTCTTGTAATATTTTGTTGTTGTAAGTTGTTTTTTGTTTTTGAAGTCAATCTTTAGTCCCTGATATCATAACAACGTTTGCTTATCCACAAAATGTTTTCGTAACTCTTACCGATGCTATAATAAATACACTGGCGGTCAAAAGTGTTTGCGCACAAAACCTTTAACCAGCCACATCTCGAACACCGTTCATCATTCGCGTCATTTTTAATTCGGATTTTATATTTCACACTATATCGATCTAAGGAACTAAACAGGAAATTCTTTCTCTGCATTTGAAAATATGGCGTGCTAAACATACTGCATACTTTCTTCTGCATATTCAAAAACGAGGTTTAAATACATAACTGCATATTTGTTGGAAACCTTATAACCTGAAAATGTTCTTTACGGTTAAACGGTTAAAACGACCATTGAATAATAAACTGCTCGTTTTTCCCCACTAAGGGTGTTGAACTTGTAACTAAGAAGAAGAAAACTACGTAGGTACATATCGAAAAGTGCGTGTGGTGTATTTATATAATTATGGTCTAGGAAATCGGCCATTCCTATATATAGTTATGGAAGATCGAATATCAGAGGTAACAAGGATTATTTATATTGGATGTATATGACACCTATAAAAACATGAATTCTTTAACCCTTGTCCTTAGAAGGGGGGCTGTTGCACCCCTCCCCCCCCCCTCTTAGGTTTCCCCCCGCTTCATTAAAACGCAAAAGCAACAGGCCCCAGGCATCTTTTTTACATCCTTTGCGGTCATTTTGATGAAAAAACTAGGGGTACCACCTAAGGTGGGCATTTCGCCATTTTGAAAAGTTTATGCATGCTATAAGACTCAAACTTGCAAGAATCATCGTTTTCCTTCTTTATTAGCAAAAAAACTCGATGAAAATCCGTTATTTAAAACTTCTATAACACAATTTTGATTTCGGTGGCCATTTTTGCCATTTTGCAATTTTATCTGGTTTTCCAATCCGAAAGTACTTTATGACGTTATAATTACGTAACGCCTTGGCCGATTTTGATGATCTTGGTATCGTTGGATAAGGGGAGGATCATACCTATCTACTAATAGCAAAACCAAGTTCATAGGGCCAGGGGTTCTGTTCCAAAATATTAGGGGGGTTGCAACCCCCCAACCCCCTTCGGAGGACTTGTTACAAAAATAGCTCTGGAGGACAAGGGTTAAGAGTCTTGGTCGTTTGATATAAAATTAGGGTGTTGCCTGAATTTAAGCGTGCGCAAACACTTTTGACTGCCAGTGTTTGTATTTTGTGTACCACTTTTACCTAAAACCTTCGTCAAGCAGTTACTAGTTATTGTACCCCGAAGTATGATTTCAGGGCTCTACAGCGTATGGCAGACGCCAACGAAAACTTTTAAGAGTAACCAGTGTCTTGCATGGTATGAAATAAGCATAGCTTGAATGAATAATATGCCTGGCAAGTAAACAAACTTGCAAAAATCCTTATTCTGATTAATATTATCTTATTTGGTATTCAAGACATCCCGTACTGTTTTTAACCAAAACACTCGATGTGCAGGCAATATGGAATAGATATCACTAAGTCAATAGAATTCAACTGTTGAGTGGAAATTCAGTACCAAGTATCAACAGAATTATGACGCTGTTTAAATAATAACAAAATGTCAAGTAGAAAAGGGAAATGCGCTTCAACCTTATTCTAGCTACTCAAACTTGTTTTTGTTTTACAGTCTCTTCATATATTCTATTTTGAAGTGTAATAACTAATATGCTCATTGAATATTCAACTCTGTTTACATTATATTTTGAATATTTGATCAAGATTTTAAAACTTACTTCAATTTTAAGTTTATTATATCCTGTAAGAATTACATGATTAAATAATCACTGAAAAAATCACTGAAAGCCAAGAGTAACACTGAAAACTATATTTCAGCGATATTTCAGTGATATTTTCAGAGTTAAGAGGATTATCTTGACAAGGTCATTTCACTAAAAAATCTCTAAAACCTCTGAAATTATCTTTGGATTACGCTGATACTACACTGATATTTCATTAAATTTCAGCGTTACTCATTTCAGTGTTACTATTGGCTTTTCAGTAACTTTTTCAGTGATTATTTTTCCTAGTGATATAATTAGTAGCATATGAAGGCAATCAAACTTCACAAAAAGCAATTCTATGAATTACAAATTTATATAAATTACAGATATTCTAGCACTTTGAATCAATTTGAACTCTCATCTAATGCCATGATGTACTACATGGTATTCTATTTTGACCACCGCAGCTAGATATAAATTACAAGTTACCCATATTAAAATTGTCACATTTGTCCCCGCATGTAATATGAAATTCGTATTGATCAAAGTTTTCGAAATTTTTAGATTTTACTGTGTTTTAACTATTCAATACCAGGGATGCTACTTACCTAGCACAAAATTCATCAGGGCTTTAAGCCCTCTTTCTCACGTGTCACAGGCGTAGCTTCAATCTTTTTACCAAAACGTCATCTCAGAATCATCACACAGTCCATTGATGATGTCTTCAAACTAGCAGTCCAAAAGCACCTGGCAGCTAAAGCCTGAAGACCAGTGGCTGATAATTGTATACGCGTGTTGTCATATTTAGTGGCGTACCAGGAGATGGTGCACCCCGGGGCGCACCTAATACACAGTCACCTGGTGCACACGCACCATCACTATTTCGTTTGTCGGTCGCCGAACGCTGCTGTCCTTAAACCGGTAGGGATTAAGTAACTATGGTTTGCCAATAGCTGCAAATTGTGTCGTACAAGACGAGTTTAATATTGTAAGAAAACTGGCATAAAAAATAAATGTAAAAAACAGCTGCCTATTTGTATATATGTTGTTTAGTTACAACAATTGACAAGAAATGGGACTTGAACGGCATGAAAAAAGATAAGAAACCCTTTGTAATTGGTATCGATACAAAACTTTGAATCTTATAGGTCAACCAAAACTTTATTGGACATGATAAACAGAAATTCATATTGCAGGGCCCTTTACTCGTAAATGCAACCTCAATATACGTTTTTGTTTATTGTCATATTCAATTGGTGGTTTTAACATAAAAATTCAGAGTGCAGGGCCTTATTATTTGTAAATGCAACCCTCAACCTGTATTTTTGTTGACATTGTCCAATAAATGTTTGCTTACCCTATAGTTCTTTATTTTGCTTTACAGGTTTGGCACGATCATAGCTTAGAATGGGACCCAACTCAATACGAAGGAATACAAAGCATAAAAGTTCCTAGCGACTCCATATGGATTCCTGATACGCTGATTTATAATAAGTGAGTGGTGAAAGAGAAAGGTACTTATTTTTATTTGTGTAATTAAGTTACGTGGTCTCCAATATTCAATTGATTAATGCTATCAATAGTATAATACCTTAATCAAGTGCATGGCTTGGAAAAAAGTCAAGTAATTCCTATGAGAAAAAAGTAACAAACGGTGAAAATATAAACAAAAAATGTCCCGCGGATTTTAGGGTAAATCCACAATTTCGTTGATATAGTTTTCCCATCTAATGTTACAAAAATTCAATGTTGCAACATACTCTATATGTGATATCTTTTAGTATTCTTTTTGCCAACAGAGCTAATGGAACATTTGAACATCGCGCCATCCCATGGGCCGGAGTTAACTACACAGGTTACGTGACATGGTTTCCACCAGCGCTGTATAAAACAGCGTGTCGAATAGACGTCAAATTCTTTCCTTTTGATGAACAAAGATGTACTTTGAAATTTGGATCCTGGTCGTACGATGGAGGAAAAATAGACTTGATACCGTCCAATAACAGTGCAGAGGAACGTGACTATTGGCAAAATGGAGAATGGAGTATTGTTGAATCACTCTGCATGAGGAATTTAACTAAACATCAGTGCTACAATGAAACATACGTGGATGTTACGTGTACATTTGTTTTACGACGGATGGCTCTGTTCTATTTTGCATACATCTTTATACCTTGCGGATTAATATCTTTCAATACTATTCTTGTGTTTTATTTACCACCAGATATAAACAAAAAGATATCGCTATGTTCTATGATTCTTCTTTGTATGACGTTATTTTTACTGTTAGTTAATCAACGGATACCACCAAACGCAAGCAATTTTCCTCTTATTGTAAAATATCTACTCTTTACTATCATCACCGAGTCCTCTTCTATTGTTCTTACTGTTTATATTACAAATTTGTGCCATCGATCACCAAGAACTCACAAAATGCCACATTGGGTCAGACGTCTTTTTCTTGATATACTTCCTAAATTTTTGATAATGCAAAAACAAACAAGATATGCAAATCGCTCTAGAAATATTGGAATAATATTAACCAATGAGGTTATATGCAATAACAAGTTTGATGTAGGAAGACTGTTTGTTGAAAGCAAAGGAAACAATATATCCATACGCATGCGCAATGAATTAGATAAATGTGATGGAGATGTATACACTTTTGACAGTTCTCAAACTCCAATGCCTGGTGAGTGTTTTTAAACTTCGGACAATGTAAACAATTCAGAGGACAGGATCCTTCTGGAAAATTAAATAACATGATACGCTAAAAGGACCTGTAACCTGCGTTTCCCTACATTGTCCGGGGAATTTGGGAATTTTGGAATTGGCTCTAATGTAATTACAATGATTTGAAGCAGAGATAGAGATGACGATCTGAAAAAGATGGCGATAATAACAAAGATAAAGTTGAAGATTCATAATGTGAATATGGTGAAATAGATAAAGGCAAAGATGAGAGGTGCAAGAATGAAATGTTGATCAGAGTAGAGTAGAGTTTATTTTTTTTTTACAACGAGATTTTTAGACGACTTGATTTGTGACTTTTTATTTCAGAAAGTGTGGAATGTTCTGATGAAGGAACTCAGATAGAATCAAGTTTCCGTCCAATACTAGCTGATGGTAAATCGGACGCCTTAATAGTCCATAAAGCTATCGAGGAAATGATGCATCTTGCTTCGACTCATGAATCAATTGAAGATATTAACATGGTCAGTATCTGAATGATAAAGTAAATGAACCGCTCAAATTGCATAGAAACAAGGTTTTAAACATTTTGGATTGGTATTATCATATCGACCACAAAACATTATCATTATTCTTGATAAAATAATGAAAAATAAGGTGTAAAACACTTCAGGAACTAGAGTTCTTTAGAAAATGAGTATTAAAGTCAAAACTAGCGTGGAATTGTTGTTGTTTTTGTTTCTAAGAAGAAAAAAGCCTCGAAACCTTATCTATTGCGCTCTTTGTTACGCTATTAAACAATTGTTGCCTTAAACATAATCATATAAAGCACTAGGTAAAACACTTCAACTGACAATGACTGAGAAACTTTGGTTTATTTTTTCAGATCAAGAGGCTAAATAATCATTTTTATTTGATCGACATAATATGTGTAACAGTTAACAAGATGAAATCATTATAAATTCTATTACAACATAATCATCATTGCATATTGACATAAGTGAGCAGATAAACTCACCTTCCATGATTACGCCAATATGGATGTCACAAACGGGTTTTTTTGTTACTAGTTCGTAAATTTTGGTTTTCATTTGATACCCTGACGAACAATTTCGAAATGACTTCGTCTTTGAATATTCAGAACTTAAAGTTCTGAACATTCAAAGACGAAGTCATTTCGAAATTGTTGTGATAATTGCTGTATTGCTGTTAACGAGAGATAAAATTAAATTACTTGCAGCCCATTCGCAAATTTGAGTATCTTAACTGATAAGGTCCAGTATTAAATTGATAATAATGGCATGAAGAAACAAAGACACAGCCAACACATGTTCATTGGATTTTTAATAATAGCATAAGATATGGACATTCGTTTCCTAAAACTCAATAATCTCTGTTTAAAATATTAGATATTTGCTTTTAAAGGATCCAAATTAACGTATCAGTTCAAGATCATGTTTCGTATTTCCACGACGGTAATCTTGTCAGTGTCAATGGGTTTCACAGTGCAAGAATGAAATTTTCAACTTTTTCGAAATGGTTTTGAGTATTTTAAATGTTCAGAACCGTTCCATGTGCCTTGATCCTTTGTCAAATATAAGGTATTAAATGAAAACTGAAATTCCAGCGCTTGTATCCAAGAATACATATGACGTTTACGACATCCGTATTGGTACAAGAGCCATTTTGTACAGTTGAGGCGATATTTTTTTATCACCTTTATCTTATAACGGAATAATCATTGCATATCAATGTGGAATTGAAAATGTTCTTTTTCACCTCTCCAGGTAAAAGAAGATTGGAGATACTTAGCAATGGTGGTTGATCGCATATTTCTTATTCTTTATCTGTGCGCCGTTTGTACCGGAACATTTGTCATAATTATGGAAGCTCCTCTTGCAAGCTACTTTTTGAAACATTTACTTTTTCCGGTTGACAATGTGGACGAAGAATACTCGACTCCAAGAATAGTTTATTTAAACGCTGAATCTAGCTGGTAACATCATTGATGTCAGAACTAGCTATGACATTTGAAAACTTTAGAACCTTAACACTTCATACCTTGATGACAGTATTTCTTAGGATTCCTTCCACTCAATAACTTATATCTCTTTTAACATGCTTATTTATACCAAATGAAGGGTGCATATTGTAATGTGCTATATGTCGATATTTTTTTGATTTTTTATGATTATTACAGAAAGAATACATTTATTGAATTGGTTAAATCAGGTGTGATGTTTTGATCTTTTACTTCAATATCCAAAGAGTATAAAACAATGTAATTATTTCTGACTTGGCATTTAAAGACTTTTTGTCGATTTTTAAAAACATGTTATTTTGGCGGCCAGTTTGGAATTGATATATGCATGCGGCGGCATCTTTATATCATTGTTATAGTTAAGGAGCAAGATGAAATGGCGTGAGCATTTCGTGAAGAAAGCAAGACACCTATCTAGACATCGTAAGTGGGCCCTTAGGAATATGGAAAACAATGTTCCCAAAATTCTAGACGCGTAGGAGGGCGCTTTAAGCCAATTTCAAAATGGCCGCCAAATATATCATATTTGTTAGTCATAAAGTGATATACCAAAGTGAATACCGTATTAAAAATAATATTTGTTTCTCAAAGCATTACTATTTTGTCCAAGGTACACATAAATGTACCATGTACTCATATTGTCATGTTTGAGGGCGCTTTAATACCTTTTTACAAAGTGAATACCATAAAGATGTAAGAGCAAGATGTCGCAGAAAAAATCCCAAGCATTTCATGAAGAAATTGAGCCACTTTTATAGCTACCTTCAGAGGATCATATATAGAATAGAAAACATAATGTTGCCAAAAATGTAGCCGTATCAAGACCGTTTCCTGGACCTTTTTCAAAATGGCCCCCAAATACCAAACATTACCTTGAATAAGTTACCTTTTGCATTTAATTTCCAATAAAGATGCAATTAACGTCATCGATTTTTAAATCGTATGTAAAGAAGGATAATAAAACTGTCCCCGGTTGCATATTCCATTTTCAAAATGGCCGCCGAAAGAGTTTTAACATAATCAATAAGTAGCCTGTACAATGCCTTATATCATAAATAAATGATAGTAAGGAACATATAGGGATACAACACGACCGTTTGTCCCAATGTAAATGCCACTCATACGTTTACATCCAAAATGGTGCCCATAACGGATCCAAAATGGTCCCCATTTTTGAAAACAAAAACGACAAAAAATACTACTTTACATGTTAAGTTGGTTAGAGTGACATTATGGTAGCATTATCAATGTAAAATAGCATTGAAAGTTTATACATCATGAACAATTCTTCAAAAATTATACTTAACGCATGTTTAAAATCAAAGATGGCGCCCAAAATGATATCAGTATCTAAAATGACTACCATAATACTGTTTTTCAGGTTCAAAACTGGGTTAGATCTATATACATTAAAATGGAAATAAAACATAAAACATGTTTTATAATCAATATTAAATGTCTCTGAGTGTTATAACAGCTACATTTGTACTCAACAAATATGTAATTATATTTTATATTCGAAATAGGACATAAAGCGATATATAAAACGGTCGTCACACTACTACGTATTTACTCTCACAAAATGTGTCAGAATGACATTAGAAAGGCATACAAAACATAAAGCATTCAAGACAATAGAAGAAAATTGGTTTTTGGGGATAACAACAGAAGTAATTCTTTATGAATCATGTTGTGACATATCTACAAATTCAAAACAACTCCCATAATAAAGTATAAAATGACTGCAAAAATACCAAAATATTTCGAAAAAATGAAATTTCCAACAATTGTTGGCTTCATTTTTCGCACCATTGGGGATGTTAAACATGCAAATGGTTATATTTGTTTACAAAGGTATCTTTTGTATTGTATGGAACCATATTCCATTGACTATTTGACAGATATCAAGTTGCTTATGCTGTTTATAGTCTTTCAATTGCATTTTTAAGAATGTAATATATTCTTGGTGGTTGATTTAAAATTCATTTTGGGCGCCATCTGGATTAAAAGCATATTATAATATGATTTGTGGAGAGATTTTTAGATTTAGAGCCATTCTGTTTATTTATTTGGAATGTTTGATGTATTTAATAGTGTATTTACAGTCGCTCTAACTTCACTTTTTAGGGGGAAATAGAACTTTGATGGCTGGTATAGATATAATTTTGAGCGCTGTTTTGGATTTGCAACTTGTTTACAACATTAATAGGAATGAAATTATCCTTTTGTAATCCTTAGATTTATTTTCAATGGGTTAATTTCAATATTCAATATTTGTAATGACTTTTAAAGTCATTCTAATCGATTTTCGAGTAAAATTAATATTTTTGCTTCATTTTGGTTGACATTTCGGAAGTTAACAACATAATTTGGGATACAGAAATGTGGCACAACCCTGAAAATTATTTTCTATCGAATATTGTGAATATTGAATGTTTTAATAATGTTTTCTTGTCATTTTTTGGGTTAAAACCAGTATTTGACAGCCATTTAAGACCTCATGCTGGACGCCATTTTGAATTTGAAACATGTTACCCACATATTTCAATGGTGAACGACTCTGTGAACCCTCAATTTCATTTTTAAATTCATTTTCTTTAATATTTACTGTGTTTACTATTGTTGTAATATAGGCATTATTTGGGGAAATGTACTAAGGCGGTTATTCTAAACCTAATTATCGACTTAACTCGGTGGAGGTAGTATATAATGATCTTGCTGTAACCCTCAGTTCCTTTCTGCTGATTGTTTATGGTATTAGGCATATGAAGACTGTTTGGTTTAAGTTTTATAGAAAGACTGTTTGGTTTAAGTTTTATAGAAATATGCTATTTTGGCGGCCATTTTGAAATTGATATGTGCATACAGCGACATCTTCATATCCTAGTTTTTTCGTTTCAATATAGACATCTTGACGTCTCCCTAGTACATTTTCATTGAAATTTCATTGTAAAAATAGCACTTTCTGAACATTTTTGGTATTTTGAGGGCCATTTTGAAAAAGAGAGCAGGAAACGCCTCCTACGCGACTACATTTTTGGCAACATCATTTGTTCTGTTCTTCGAGATCTCCTGAAGGTATCTTTAAAGGTGGCCTACTTTCTTCATGAAATGCTCACGGGACTTTTCATTACATTTTGCGCCTACACTATTATTTCAATATAGACGTCGTAACGCCTCGTCTATTGCATTTTCATGGAATGTAAAAACCAGCACTTTCTCAGCATTTTTCGCATTTTGGGAGCCATTTTGAAAAAGAAAGCAGAAAACACCCCCCCACGCGACCTCATTTTAGCAACATCATTTTTGTCTGTTCTTTGTGATCAACTACAGGTATTTGTTATAAAGGTGGCTAACTTTCTTCATGAAATGCTCACGGGACCTTATTTCATTGCATCTTGCTCCTACACTAGTAGGCTTCACGGCACTGATAACATTTTGTTTTGGATGCGCTATTATTAAGATTACCTGTTGTGTTTGTTGTTGTAAATTGAAATTTAATTCAATCATACGTATGATTAACAAGAATTGTATGAGTTAAATCCAGACAGATTTTCAACAAAATACATTTAAGTAGGTTTATTATTCCTTTTGAACATGTTTAAATTCTGACATTTTGTATTAGGGACACTTCAAAACTCAACTGGCGGATGACCGCCTGTAACCGTCGGTTCTGGTCGATTGCTATTAATCTGAACAATGGTAACTGCCCAAATAATAATATTAAATCTCAACCGGCTGTTGACAGCACGAAACCGTCGGTTCTGACCGATTGCTATTGTTCTTAAATCCTCTGTCACACATCACCGTATAGAGTGAAACGTACGCCTAACGTACTTTACCCCACTATTGTTTAATATGTGTTCGTTACAAGTACGTTCAGTACGTTATTCATACGGTCTGTCCGTTTTATTCGTTATTCATACGGTGGTGGTCCGTTTTAGTACACGTTCAATATGTGAAACTTTTGTACGTTATTCGTACGTTTTGCTCTATACGGTGATGTCTGACAGAGCCTTTACAATGGCAACTGCCCATAACCACTGGTTCCGGGTGATCAGCCGCCGGTTGAGTTTTGAAGCCGCCCGATTTTGGTGATAATATTATGTTTACCTATACGAAGTTTAAAAAAAGAATTTAAAAAAATCACCTAGGTTAATACATATTTCTTGTCGAAATTTGAATTGAAGAATTTGTTTGATTTAATTGCAGTATATCATGGATCTGTTTATGGCTTATTCTCCGATAAAACGTGCAACTTTGGTTAGAGAAATGGTAAAATTTCGACTTCTAATAACTCATGAAAAACATACAAAATAATAAACTCTTATGGTTTTTGAAGAAGAAACAGTGCATGGGAGATGTTTAAAAATACTTGATTTTTTAACCATTGTATTCCCTATTCTTAAATTACGTATCTGTCGCTACGTATCTGTTTGAATCTTTTCTTTAATATTCATTTTTGAGAAAATTTGCTTTCTTACAAATTTGATTTTTTACACTAAATTAGGAGCTCTACACATACTACACTGTGGTGAAGTATTTTCGCTCATAGTGTACCGCGTTTTGCGAGAAGGCAGCATAATGTACATTACGTATCTGTTTCGACGGCACCGTCACATAGGGTTTTTTGATATTAATATCCTTGTAAATCGTTACTGTAAATGTATAATTATATATAAAATAAATGGTATACAACACTCAAGTTTGCTTGATAAACCTAATGCGGAATCATCAATCAATAGATTTATTTTGACACTTTGTTATCGATTTTAGAAATGATTACGTATCTGTTTGCAATATTGGCGACACATTTCAATGCCATATCAAATACTTAATATAATTAAACTTTATATGTCAGTATCAATACCTATTACAGGTTGTTATATAGTGTGCATTATGTTTGATATGCTCGAATATTTTAGGAACAGGGGCTCATGAAACAGAAAAATTATGGCTGGTGACATGGGGAAATTGAAGATTTTGCATTTTCAGATTTATCGTTATCTACTTTCCTAGCATGCTAATATGTTTAACTTCACACAAATAACTTATGTGACTCTAATGTATTAACCAATCAAATCATTTGTAATAAGCTTAACAACGTTAAACAAGCAACACGAACACGAGCGACACCAAAACGGCAAAGTTGCACACTTTATCGGAGAATGAGCTCGGCCTTATGGCACTTTAGACACATCTGAATGTCATACGTTCATACAACTGTATTGATTTAGTTACAATGCATTACGTGACATAATTTTTTGCCTCGTTCCGAGTTCCGATATTCCGATATTCCGTCGAATTATATCTGAATGTCAGACATTCATATAACTCTTTTAAATTGGTCAAAATGCATCACTTGACGCAATTCTTGGCCTCGTTCCGAGTTCCGATATTCCTTCAAATTATGCTAAGTTTAGGGAGGGTCTCTAGCTGATGACTAAAATTCCCTTAATTATTTAATAATGATACTCAGATCAATAAAAATAAAACTCAGTTTAGTTCCATATGATTTGTGTCCACGTCTAAAACGGGTCATTGTTGCTTATTCAAACAATTTCGTTTTCCCACAAAACCAAATCTTTGATGTCAACTTTATGTCGACATTATGTCGACGTCGAAAAAAAATTATTGCGATACGTCGACATGAAAAAAACAGTCTCGACAGATACATTACGTGAGTCAATTCTTGGCCTCGTTCAAAGTTCCTATATTCCGTCAAATTATGCTTATTTTAAGAAAAGGTCTCTGATGACTAAAATTCCCTTCTTTTGAAATTAAAAATGATACTCAGATCAATAAAAATAAAACTTGGTTTAGTTCCATGTGATTTGTGAAAATTGACTTGCTTATTATGCAAGTGACATGGGTGAGGAAGTAAACACTTCTAATGTAACAATATTCTAATATAACACCATCTGAAAATGACGCCAGTCGTTTCATTAATCATTCCTTTATCCGAGTGTCGATCACACACATTAAAAGAGAAGAGTTCTTAAACAGAACATTATGAATTCATGACGACATTTAGCAATCTTTGATAAAGTAGCCAACGGGTATTTTCGTAGTCTCATTCTGCTATTATAAAAACACATCATACATAAATGGATTATCAGCGTAAGGTGTTATTAGGTTATTAAATTATTTTGTATAGTTATATGATTTGTTGAACAACAAATATTAAATTCAGCTTCACTACAACTTAACATCAAATTAATATATGTGTGGTGCTCTGGCAAAATGAGCGGAAAACCGCGATTGAAGATTTTGAATAAATGGCTGCTAAAGAAAAAATATGGTGAAAAGATCAAATTTCGTTTTTTGACATAAAGCGCATTAGTATATTATTGTTAATCTATACTTCACGTTTTGAAGGTCAATTATACCGGGAAGTACAATTAATCACGGGTAATTGATCGCGTTTTGCTATAATACACTATAGTAATCAGTAACTTTAGAATTGATTTGCGACAATTTTTTACTGCCAGATTTTGAGTGGACTGTCTTGTATTTCTATCTCTAAATGAAAATTGTAGAAAGAAAGTATGACATATTATATATCATTGGAAAGCTGAGATGATGGAGATTTAAAATACGACATAAACTGAATTTTGAAAATCGCGACTTTCCGCTCATTATGCCAGAGCACCACACATATGTATTATTATATCGATGAACAATCGATAATTGATAATAATAATTTAAAATAACAATAACAGGGCACACAGTTTTCTTTACATTAGGCCAGTTTAAATCCAAAGTTTACGAATGCGTCATTCTTAAACAAAGAAAAGTCATCGTTTTTTGTTAACTATACAGTAGTTGTAATCTGACGCTGACTAGTCCCCTAGTCCAATTCTTTGGCGGCGAAGTGCAATCATGTTGTGATTGCCATGCAAACAACAGCGGCCGATGTTTGTCGACAATGCTTAAAGCTTGTATATTCCTTGATGAAACCAGTGATGCATTTAGTTAAGGTAATCCATTGTAATCGTTTGGTATCTAACTGTTTCCCAAATTACCGATTCGGAATTTCTATTCAAACCAACACTTCCATAATAAGTGATACTTAGCTGTAAAGTTGATTTTAGCCATTTAATGTTTGGATTGCACAACAATTCATTTCCACTTAGATAAAAATATACAATTATTCTTGAAGAAAAAGATGTATCCAAATTTCGTGTTTTCTTCTGCAGGGCTGTTAAGACAAGTTAAACAACATTCAATGCTATTATTTGCACAATAGTTGACAAATAAAATATGATCCATATTTTAAAGTGTACAGACACTTTATTATAGTAAAGTATTAAAGTGTATTATATTTGCGTCTTGGATATTAGCCCATTTTTGCATCTAGCATGTCTTTTACAATTATCGGTCCCTTAATTATACCCCTGATTGGAGTGCAATGATGCCTAAAAAGAGTGTAACCTTTTTTGTCATTTAAAAACAGAGTACCGATTCGGAATTTCTATTCAAACCAACACTTCCATAATAAGTGATACTTAGCTGTAAAGTTGATTTTAGCCATTTAATGTTTGGATTGCACAACAATTCATTTCCACTTAGATAAAAATATACAATTATTCTTGAAGAAAAAGATGTATCCAAATTTCGTGTTTTCTTCTGCAGGGCTGTTAAGACAAGTTAAACAACATTCAATGCTATTATTTGCACAATAGTTGACAAATAAAATATGATCCATATTTTAAAGTGTACAGACTTGACATTAAATATGGAATATATTTTTTCTGTTGGTTTCCATCTTGAATAATCCGCCACATCTCGGTATATGAATACTCCAGGAATGTGTATTTCTTCATATTTGAAGATATACATGTACCCTTTAAATTCAGATCCTTTTTGTGTATTACTACACTCTTAAAAAGAAAGGATCAAATTGATCCCATAAAGTATCAAATATGAGCTTATCCTTTTTGGGATCAAATTTGATCCTTTCGTTATAAGAGTGTAGGTGACAGAGAAAATGGGGAACTTGAAAGCACAAAAACCTCTGAAATATGGGTCCAAACTCGTACACCATAATAAGGAATTAAAGAAATTTAATTTGCCGTTGTTTCTTTAATGATTTACTTTGACGCTTGAAATTTTACGAGGTTGTTTTACATATTGTTGGTTACAAGTTATGACCAAACATTGTTCGCTATGTCATCCACAAGAAGCGTATGGCGCATGGACTCTCCATGCGGACATTCCACTCGTGATTGGAGAGTTCGGACAGGTCTCTCAGCCTAAGTATCAAGCACAGCCTAAAGTTACTCCTGTACATGGTGGTTTGATGTAACTTGGTGTTCATCGATGTGGTACTCAATAGAGTTCATATCTGAAGATCTTACCAAAGAGGGCAAGTGTCCAACACCATGATCTTTCATAAAACAAGCTCGTATTAAGAACATTTGTAAACTCTCTCTTTATTCAAAGTGGCTATCATGTTAGGAAACCCCTGGAGAAAATATCTTGACCAAACACCTTTTCCAGCGACGCTTTGACTGAGCCACAGATCATTTTCCATTTCGTGTCCCATCAATAAGATAACGTTGTCTTCGGAGCTTAGACTAAATTTGAAATAAACTGCCAAGATGGACGCATCAGGGCCGCAGATGTACAGAGTAGGGTTTTACTGAAGCGTGCATGCTATCAACAATGTATCTAGAAGAAGGTAACATTGCCTTCTTGATGCTTTACATGCAGGTAGAAAATCGGCCCTAATCACCTTGGAAGGCAGCTTCCATCAGCTTCAGTAAAGATGCATTCTTGAAGCCCTGATAATGGCATTGGCTAAAGGCATCTTCGAAAACAATTTTGTGCTACACTATGACAACTTTCGCCTCCGTCGTGTTCGTACAATCTGGACATTCCCTGAAGATCAGGGTGTTGAGATCTTGCCTTGTTCGGCAAGATCTTCGGATATTAATCCTTATGAGAATATATGCGTTAAGAAACACGTTGGATTAACAGCATATTATATTGATTCTCCGAGGTGAAGGGGTGTTGCGGGGCTGTGTTTGGTGCTTTGGCTGAGATACCCCAAAGAACTCTCCAATAACAAATGGAAAGCATGCCATGGAAAGTAATGACGTTGTTCGCTTCTCAATGAGAACAGAGGAAATATTGATTGATCAGTTATTATCACTAACATTGTGTTAATCAAACCTGTAGAGTTTCACATCTCTATGTAACGAAGACCAAAAATATGGCAATTTCATTTTCGTTTGTTTAATATTGCTGTGCACGGCTTTGGACCTATTTTTCTGGGTTATTTGTACCTTAGAGTTTCCAATTGTCTCTGTGTCACTTCAATGAGCTTTAAAGTACCGTTGGTTTGAAGTTTATAAGTGTAGTTACAAACATGAGAAAGCACACGTCTCCAAAATTGGTACATATCGAGATATGGCAGGTTATTCAAGATTGAAACCAACAGAAAAACATATTCCATATTTAATGTCAAGTCTGTATTTTCACTTTATTATAGTAAAGTATTAAAGTGTATTATTTTTGCATCTTGCATATTAATTTGCTCATGTTTGCATCTAGCATGTCTTTTATAACTATGTCCCTGATTGGAGTGCAATGATGCCTAAAAAGAGTGTAACCTTTTTTGTCATTTAAAAACAGAGTTTTTGTTGAAACAGTCTTACTTAAGAACGTATGATTTTGACTGACCTTTCATTTTGAAGGAAATTTAATATTTTTTTCTAATATGGGACATTTTAAATATATTTCAAAATGTGTGCATTTATTATTTTTTTCAAAGTGAGGTTACTTTTATTATATACGGCATATATTTGTCTGAGTGATCGATAAAAATATTATTCAGTGAAAAGTTCAATCATCACATACATGCAAAGCACAAACACATAAAATGATATGTTTGTGATAATGCACTTGGCTGTGAGTATTATTAGTATTAAGTTAAGTTACTGAAGTATTCCCTTTTAAGGCCCCTGTCAACCCTTTTTTCAGAAACGGTTTTTGCTCTGTGACGCAGCAACAGATAATTAAATTCAAATAAGAGTATGCATTTCTAGAAGCAGATTTGCATACTGAACATGATGGTCAGGTCATTTTTTGACCAAAATGTGTAATTTTGTTTTGAGCGCAAAATTTTACGGGAAAGCTAACTCAATTTTGCTTTGGTAAAATATTGAACCATTTTACTTTTTAAAATCTAGAAAGGAATATTTAAGAACGCATTTCTCACATTTTTGATTTTTTTCTTAGTTTTTTAGATATTGTCAGAAATTGGTCCAAAAATGTCAAAAATCCCACTCCTGACACCATTTTTTGCAAAATATGTCACATTTTGACCTATTTTGGCAATATTCCAAAAAATAAGATAAAAATCAAAAAATTGAAATGCGTTCCTATATATTGCTTTCTAGGTTCTAAAAAGAAAAACAGTTCAAAATTTTACCAAAGCTAAATTTAGTTAGCTTTCCCGTAAAATTTTTGGGTGAAAAACATGACTTTTGGACCTTTTTTTGACCTTAGGACCAAAATTGTACATTTTTGGTCTAAAAATAACCTGACCATCATGTTCAGTATGCAAACCCATTTCTAGCAATGTATACTTTTATATGAATTTACTTATCCGTTGATGAAAAACCTTTTCCGAAAACGAAGGGTTGACAGGGCCCTTAAATGTCCTTGCAATCGTATGCTAACATGCTAACATAATCAAGAAGTACCTTCGCAAATTTGTGATCAGCGAATGATCATGACAAGGCTCGGGCAAATCGACAGCTGAATAAATATATGTGTCTATCAAAGGCTATAGCAAATGAAGTGAGATGAAACCAAGTTTGGAAACATCGTGAATGTTACAATCAAAATGTAAAACGTAGAGCCATACATCCACGAACCAATATAAACTTGATTAGATGTAATAAAGCTTGCAATAGAAGATATTGACGTCTTCCTAAGGCGGGGGGGGGGGATGGGGGTAATACCACACCCCCTCCTAACAGATGATCGCCGATTGCACTAAAACGCAAAAATAAAGCATTTAGGTAATTGCTTTCACATCCTTCGCAATCATTTTGATGAAAAAAAATCGGGGGTACCACATAAGATGGGATGGTAGGCCGTCAAAGTCTGAAGATAGTGGGTGGGTGCCACCTCGAAAATTTTTAAATCGCCATTTTGAAAAATATCTGCATGATATGGACTTGAAACTTACAGGACATGTTAGAATTGTTGATTGCTTCATTTAGTAGCAAAAAATATGACGAAAATCGGACATTTAGAACTTTTATGAGGATTTTTTGACATAAAGTGGCCATTTTTGCCCAAAGTCGATTTTTTTTTTCAGTCCGGAAATACAATGCGACGTCATAATTACGTAACGCCACGACCGATTTTCGTGATCTTGGTATCAATGGAAAGAAGAGATCCTACCCTATACTATAGTACCAAACAATATACCTTTGGGTGTCCCAATTTTAAAATTACAGCGGGGTGTTAACCCCCCCCCCCCCTACACACCCCCACACCCTCAGTAAGACGTGTCACGAAAAAGGGTCATGAAGACGAGGGTTAAATATGATTTTAAAATGAAATAAATCTATACTAATAATTATGGTATAGTTCTCTCACGGATATTTAGGTAAAGTAATCTGCACAATTTAGCATCTGCTTTTGATTCTTATTTTATATCAAATCAACGTCATTTCCAGGGCAAAGGTTATAATTTTTTCTCGAATAATATGCCGGATCAAATTCTTGGTGTCAAACTTGAAGTATGTGAGTGTATATATAATAAAGCATGGTTTTGGTGACACTGTGAAGAAACGGTATTGAGATTTGAAGATTTTACAAAGTTAGAAGATTCAAAATTCAACCGACCTTGTCAATTCCTCTGCATACCCCTTCTTGCATTACGCTTCACATCTGTTGAAAAAAATATACGCAGATATGTAAAAAGTTAATGATTATCTGTTTAAGGAGGTTGGAAGTGGAACTGTTTGTAATAGTAGTTTATAGAAATATTAATGAATTGTTTATACCAAAACTCAATCAAGAAACCATTTTGAACACAAATTCAAACGCTGTTCATTACGGAACAAATAATTCCATAGATAATGGTCTGTCGCCATCAAGATTATTCATGTAGGTCTTCAATTCTCACAATATCAGAGGATTTCTTCTGATGAGAATACGTGCTACATGTCGAAGATTCAAGGTATGTGAATTTTCACCTTGTGCTGAAAGTCTGATTAAAGTATGGTTATACAAGTACGCGTGAACTTTGATTCCAGGATGCAAATAAGTCGAGAGGTCTATAAGCTTGACGATATAACAAATACGCGTGGTACAAAAATAGTATGCATACATTTGAACACTGTTCACACAATTTGGAAGTCATTATGATGCGTAGTAGAAAATAGTATGGTTCAGATTTAAGTAAAAAATGCTTAAGGTAATTTCAGAACGTTGGAAAACTGTCTCATTTATAAATAAAAGTTAAAAATCATTGGCCAAAAAATAGTATCAACTTTGTCTTACATCACAAAGTTACATTGTCGATCAAAGTCGGACTTTAACAATATAAGTTTCTATATATTACAAATACTGGCGTTTTGCCTTTTAATACCGCAGTTATCGAAAGGCAAAACGCCAGTTTTCGTAATAGAAACTTAAATAAATAGGGTGTTCAGTCAAAAAAAAAAGGCTGGGAAGAAAGAAAAAATGCTTACACATATTGTCTTGGAGCTGGCAAGGTTTTGTATGCGCTTTATTTAGGAGAGGACAACTCAATTGTTTTAGACTAATTTGAACCCAATAGACAACTTGAGATATGTGCCAAAAATGTCTCCTATGCGAAATGCCTGATTTTCGCAAAATTCAAAATGGGTGCCAAAATCCATTGAAAAGTCTATAGCAGTCATTCTGAATATATAAAAAAATATGCTTTTCATAATTTTTTGGTATGTTAGGCACTGTTAGGATAAAAGAAACATGCAGATCAAAAATTGCATCTTACTATTGTTAGTATGTAAAAAATCCAAGATGGCTGCCAAATCATCGAAAATGGCTTAAATATTGATTTTAAAATTGTAATAATGCAGAATAAGTATAAGGAAATATGTTTTTACTCAATTTTTAGTGTAAGGGTGAAAGGAACAAGCGTATCATTTAAAAATTGCATCATACCATTGTTGGCAGTTTTAAAAATCCATGATGGCACATACATCACAAGTAAGTGCTATCCAGTATCTTCCAGATAAACACCTTTTTAGTTTTCCATAATCATCCAATCGCATATTTAGGTTGACTAAACTTAAAACAAATAATGACCCCAGATGAACCCTAGAAATGTAAACCCAAAATTCGTCTTTTTAGACATTTTTTTATGAAAATGTATGAAAGTATGTTGGAATAGTGACAGATTTCGCAGCCAGTTGTACTTATCTTGACCATAAAGGTTTTAAGGTTTCATGACCCCAAATCACCTTCAATTCCATATGTTTCATGTCACACGCGTAACTTCACCTTGGTATCCTTATGTCAAAAACTTACGAAAATCTATGCAAGTGTGTGGGAATAGAGCCCAATTATGTGAATTTGGAGCTCCTCATCCTCCGGCTCCTCATCCACCACCGCTTTGATATTAAAAAGCAAGCAAGCTAAACACATACAGTTTTCATTTTATGAAAATATATTTATTTTTCTCTCATACGATATCAAATATACTAATTTATGACTTAAAATGAGAGAATTGCATCATGAAAAACATAATGCAGTAAGGGAATTTGTTACTACACTGCTTTATTAGATTCCTCAATATATAACACATGATCCTATAGCAATGTCTTTAATCTTAACCCTCTCAAGTTTTTAAGTGGAAAAACCTTGAAAATTACAACAATAAAATCGATAATAATAATACATGTACTAATAATATGAAAATTGTATCGATCAATTTCGCGAATGTTTCAGTTTGCGCAGTTAATTATAAAATTAGTACTGTTGTTTTCGTGCAAAGTGAAATTTGAATATCTTGGGGTCGTATCAACACTTGACTTACCATGATTATAAGCTATTGTAATAAGGACCAAAAGGTATTATATAATATTATATTTAATAACTTACATAATAATTTATTCATGGTCACGTTTTCACCAGTTAAGTACATGCTGTATAATAATTATTCTTCCATAATATTGCACTTGACTGTAAGGTAGATAAATTATCACTTTAATTCATGTTCAATTTTGTGTCTTATGAATGCCTATGCATGCTTGTTATGACGACAATTTAAAAAAAGATAAGTACATAGGATCAGGCATGAAACAAAAATAGTAATACATTGTTGAAGTGTTCATTGCAAAGCCGGGCAAAGTATTATTTTAATTGAATTGTAAATACACAATTACAAAAGTATTATGACGTAGAGAGATTTTATATAGGTTTAATCCTTGACGCTGACTGTATTTGCCAAGCTTTAAATTATCTCAAATTTGGTTCACCGGGTTTTAATTCGACTTCGTCAATGAATTTAACCTATTTACAGGCAGAAAAAGAATAAAATGCTTACAAACTGTAGCTTAAGGCTGTGGGTTAAATCTATATTATAGAAAATGGCAAATCTTCAATACGGGTATAATAATATGCCGCAATCTGCTTTCTGTATTCCGACTGGTACGAAAGAGTTGGTGAGCTGAAGTTTACATTTTTTCTTAAAAATACATGAAATAATGCATTTTGTAAATAGGAATGTTAACGTACACATGGATGTTCAGCTTAACATGCTATGATATTTTTTGTTCTCTCATTTTACAGAAACACGCATTTTTAATTCAATTTCAAGATAGAAATACTAAACAAGAAAAGGATAAAACAATGACATTTATTATAGATACGAGTAATATAAATAATGATATACAAGTTTTTATTACCCATACTGTATATGTAGAGTCAAAACGTCTGTGTAGAGAATACTAGTGTATGAAGAGTCACACATTGTATACCAGGTGTCCCCAAAAATGGTTACATGTAGAAAAATGACCGTGTGCTAAAACCATAGTAGTTAGAGAAACGAAACTTTGCACAAAGTATATTACAGACAAGATACATGTAAAATGTTGATATCACAACGTTATTAGTTTTTGAGTTACCAACAAAGGTAGATTACCTATGTCAGAAACGCATTTGTTCGAAATTCAACAAAATAATTAGCACTTATGTTTTGTGTTATTTTAATGTGCGTATACCAGGTGTCCCCAAAAATGGTTACATGTAGAAAAATGACCGTGTGCTAAAACCATAGTAGTTAGAGAAACGAAACTTTGCACAAAGTATATTACAGACAAGATACATGTAAAATGTTGATATCACAACGTTATTAGTTTTTGAGTTAACAACAAAGGTAGATTACCTATGTCAGAAACGCATTTGTTCGAAATTCAACAAAATAATTAGCACTTATGTTTTGTGTTATTTTAATGTGCGTTTTTTCTAAATGATCATGATCAGAGTTTATATTATAACCAAATTTGATAAGATTTTCAACGAATAATAATTGAACTCTCTCACTGTATATCCATTATTAATGTAAATAAGAGATACCTGCATACCATGCGCATATTCCAGAGTGAGTTGTTTTATTGAACCTGGCAATCAAGTTGTGGCGCGAAAGTTGATGAATACGCGCGCATAAACACAATCAAATTTAATAACATTTATTCTCTTACTGTTTAAACTGATAACTTGTGTAAATTTAGAAGAAAAAAAATTATCTTAAACTTACAGGACATATTTATATTATAATTTTCTTAATTTAGTAGCAAAAGTCCGATCGACATTTAGAAATAACAGAAATAGCTAAATTTTGAATCGATGGCTATTTTTGCCCGAAATCAGATTTCGACATTATTTTCAGACCTGTAGTAATTTATAACATATATAACGTCATAATTACGTAACGGCTTCTCGAATTTTCATGATTTTGAACCCTACACAATGGTATACAACAACCTAAGTTTTGGTCTGTCAATTTCAAGTTCACATGGGGTTGAACGATGGTTAAAATTGCATCAAACGAACATGCTTCAGATTTTGTTGAATTTAAAAAAAAAACATGTTTCTGACATAGGTATCTATCTTTGTTGATAACTCAAACAATAATAATGATGTGATGTTAAACATCTAGCGGAGGTATGTATCATAAGTCATGCTAAGTTTGAATTCTCCAACTACTATACTTTTTGAAAACGGTCATTTTTCTACATGTAACCATTTTTTGGGACACCTGGTATTTGAATGAAATACAGTGACTGAATTTGAATTGACGTTTTACTTTAGCTGGTAGTGTTCTATCTATCTATATTCTATACTCTGCAAAGTTGCAAAAATGCAATATCACGCAGAGAAACATAATGGCATAAATTGAAGTTAGACATGGTAAACAAACTTACTCTACATAAATTATTCATTAAAAAAACCCGATCCAATACAAATATAATAATACATACATATTCTTAATCTTCAAAAGAGTTTATTCCGGTTTGATCCACTTCATATCAAACGCTTAAAGACGCTTCAAAAAAGTAGTATACTGCATTATCATTACCATTAGTTAATTATTTTAATGATTACTCTGTATCTTAATTTCATCCATGCACACAGTCACATCTGAGTCTTGCCTTATTTTTAAATCATTATATCTTGGGCTCCGATACGTGCCTTTCAGATAAGTGTCATTTCATCTCGCAGAAATGAGACCATATCATGCTGATATCTGCTATAGGACACTTTTGTTTTTCTTTTAACACTTAAGTGGTCAAGGGGGTCCATACCCAGCTAGCCAAATAACGTTCTCTGAACGTTTCGAGATCGTACCATTTACGTTTTATGGACGTTTCAGTAAAACGTTTTTAAAACGTAGTTTTGTGGAAGTAAAAGCACGTTTTACGAACGTTGTTTAACGACGTTTCAAAAACGTTAAGAGAACGTCAAAAACGTATTCTGAACCTTTCTTTCAGGTACCCGTAACCTAAAGAAGCACGAAATGTACGTTCTGTAAACGTATTAGAAACGCCAAGAACGCACTGAGAACCAACAGAAAACGTATAATACGTTCTGTGAACGTTTTAGAAACGTCTCTAACGTACTGGAAACGTTGTGAAAACGTACAAAACGTTATTGTAAACTATTATATTTATTGCTTTTACATAATTAATTAATTAATTAATCATAGTAATATTAAGGGAAAAAGAACACAATTTTAACTTATCTTGTGGAGTGAAATCATAGGATGGTTTTCTTTTAACACTTAATGACGTTTACACATATGAGAAAACCTACCTTTTGACCTACCTGAGATTCGAACCTGGGATCCTGGATTAAGAGTCTGTCGACTTACCAATGTTGCCACTAAGCCATCCTTGTTTCACAAAGAGCTGAACTTCAATTTATATGGGTTTATGTAAATGTTTCACTAGAGACCCATCATAGTATTATATAAAAAAACACCAAATTATTACATTAGGCCTACTAAATCATATCTAACCAGATAAACATCAATAGTCATGGGTTTGGCTTCTTTCAGGTTAACTATGATCATTTTTACTTGTCGCCAAAGCTTTAAGGCTTAAAACGTTTAATAAACGTTCTAAGGACATTTGACTATTTAAAGAAAATGAAAGAGAAAATTATAGAAATAATAAATCAATAAGTATAGATAAATATAAATAAACAAATAAACAAATAAATAAATAAATAAATAAATAAATAAATTAATTAATTAATTGATAAATAAATAAATGAACAACTAAATATAAATAATTAATCATTCTTGTACTAGATTTAGATAAATTAATAACCAGATTTACTGTATATAATTGATTACTTTTTTTTATTACATTAAAAAACATTTTAGCTTTTAAACATTTTTTTTAATATTATGAGCACACCTTATGCCTCCACGAGGGAAAGATTAATCATTTGCGCATTTTGTAATATTGATCAGAACATTTTTTAAAAGTGTAGAGTACGTCCTATGAATGTCTTATCAAAGACAATTGAAGGTGTCAGAAATGTAACCAAACGGCAACGTTTTATAAAGATGGTTTTTAAACATCACAAAATAACGAAGGGGATAACAAATATATTGGAATATTTGGACGTATAGAAAACGTTCTCTGAACGTCCTAATAATATAAACGGAAAACGTCAGTAATATAACCAAACGTCTTTTAAACGTCATAAAATTGCGTTTAAAAACGTTTTCGAAAGGACGTTTTATGAACGTCGTAAAATAACGAACATATGTTGGTACATTTTATAACGTGTTGAAAACGTTCTCTATATGTCCTACAAACTAAACAAAAAGTGTCAGTAATATAAACTACAACGTTTTATAAACGTCATTAAAATGCCTTTAAAAAACGTTTTGGAAAGGACGTTTTATGAACGTCGCAAAATAACGAAAATATGCTTGTACATTTTCTAACGTCTAGAAAACGTTCTCTAAACGTCTTAGTAAAACATTCTTAAATCCAAAGAAATATAACTAAACAAAAACGTTTTAAGAACGTTTTAAGAACGTTTTGGACGGCGAAAACGTAAAAGACCAAACAAGAACCTAACCAGAACGTTTCCTGAACGTTTTGTGTTTGCTAGGTATGGACCCAACATTTTTTTTTTGCGCGTCAGTGCAAAAAAAAAATCAAATCGATCTACCCCTTCACATGCTAACTAGCATAAATAAGCATTTTCGAGGGCGCTCTTTAATTTGTTTTGCCCATAAACTAGCATAAATAAGCATTTTCGAGGGCGCTCTTTTGTTTGTTTTGCCCATAAAATGGTAACCGAAAAGCTTTTTTTTTTCAAAATTTAATTTCAGGAATGTTTTTGTACTTACAAACTGCAAATATGAGCCAAATTGTATTGAAAATTCCATTAGGAAACTTCGAAGTGAGTTTTCAAATTTTTGGCGGGAAAATTTTGACGCGACACGACAAATTTTGTTTTTGGCCGCCATTTTTAAACGGTTTGTCCGTTTTTCGATTTGTTTTCTTTATATTAGTTCTTTTGAAGTACTTTACCTGTGACCAGAGCGCTTTTTCGGTGTTGGGTCCATATGACAATATTAACCACTAACGGGGTATGTGGCAGACCTTGACCATTTAAGTGTTGAAATAACAATGATACACAGTTTTAATATGTATGTATATTAATACGTAAAAAGTTTTAATCATGAAATCACATCAAGTGCATGAGTTGCGTGCGATCGATAAACATGAGCCAACGTAAAACAAGTTAAACACATTAACTCATGTGCCGATATGAATAATGTCTTTTAAAAAGTCTAAACCTTACTCTGATTCTAACCTGGCTCTAACACTATAGTCAAATTCTTAACGACTTTATAAAAAATGCGTTTGATGACATATATATCAAACCTACACTCTTAAAAAGCCCGGATCAAATACGAGCTTACCCTTTTTCCAGATCATTTTTTTGATCCACTTCATATCAAACACACTCTTCTTTGACCCAAAACGGATCAAATTTGACTATAATCTGGATCAACATTGATCCGGAAAAAGGGTAAGCTCATATTTGATAATGAATCGGATCAATTTGATCCTTGCTTTTTAAGAGTGTGTATAATAATTATTATTATTTTAAAACATGAAGAAAATAAGTAAAACTTAACTTTCATACGGCATCATATACTTTGTATATACCTTCCAAACTGAGATAACCGTATAATTCTTTGCAGCTATTTATTTTATCAATATTAAGCAGATGTTGTCTACTTCTTCTTTAATTCATAGTATTGATTTGGCACGTTCTGTTTGACCATAAGTGTCTCATATTTGACGTTAACTAGCGGTCGAACGCTATTAAAACTGTAACACTACCCACAAAAGCACTTTAAAGCCCGGAACTGTGGCAACATTAAGAAGCCATGCACAAGGTTCGTCAGAAAATGTGACCCATACCGTCAAAATCCACTAATTATCGGAAGATGAGAGTGCCTTCTATTATTACCATGGTAATAGTCAATTCTAGCCAGTACCTTTAACAATATACAAAAAGGCTGATTCTAGATTTATCTACTTTTTAGAAAAATATTCTTTAAATCTATAAAAATACTAGGATTTACTTTTATAACTTTCTTTAAAAAATACACCTGTAGCAGTCATTTAATGATCGGTTTCGATGTCACGCGTTGCAAATATAAGGTTCAGGAAATGAAATCCTAATTGGGTCTCCTCTTACGACATTGAACCCTTCAATTGTGCCAAGAATTACTAGAGTAGACATTGTGGAAAACGTAAAACGGCACCTTGAAAAGCGCACAGATATTAGCTGCTATCAGCAGTAAATCGCTAAACTGATGACCTGGGCTAAACGCATTCATTTTTCCCAAAACTCAAATTGGAATGAAAAATAGCATACTGATTTGTAACTTTTTTCAATGTAACAAAAAAGAAATCAGTACTAATTTCAAAACGTGTCTTCCTTCCTTTTTTAAATAGACAATTATTCAGCTGTTGCAGCTTATCAATTAAAGATGCAAATAATGTGGTTTTCATTTTTATTTTTTACAGAAACTGTGGGCTCCTTGGCTGAAAAAATGCTCAGGA
>JXSR01S063001.1:162508-177446 GCA_000969725.1 Ophiothrix spiculata
CAGGAAATGAAATCCTAATTGGGTCTCCTCTTACGACATTGAACCCTTCAATTGTGCCAAGAATTACTAGAGTAGACATTGTGGAAAACGTAAAATGGCACCTTGAAAAGCGCACAGATATTAGCTGCTATCAGCAGTAAATCGCTAAACTGATGATCTTGGCTAAACGCATTCATTTTTCCCAAAACTCAAATTGGAATGAAAAATAGCATACTGATTTGTAACTTTTTTCAATGTAACAAAAAAGAAATCAGTGCTAATTTCAAAACGTGTCTTCCTTCCTTTTTAAATAGACAATTATTCGGCTGTTGCAGCTTATCAATTAAAGATGCAAATAATGTGGTTTTCATTGTTATTTTTTACAGAAACTGTGGGCTCCTTGGCTGAAAAAATGCTCAGGACTTCTCTGTTCGACAGTTACAATAAACTTGCCCTACCGGTCCGTAATAGTACCGAGACACTTGCAATTCATTTTGGCATCTTCATTGAGCAGATACTGGATGTGGTAAGATTATGAACATTAAATATTTATCTTTAAGGCGACGTTCAAATTGCTGACAACCTTGATATTTGTCCTTTTCAACGACAACATTATTACACCTATTATATAGGTCTGCTTATTTCGTGAATTTCAATAGGGTAACTAATACATGTTTGGAGAGAATTTATCATGACCAACCTTTTATTCATAAAACAAGCACTGCGTAATAGCTAATAGAATCAACTAGCTGGCAAACGATGTACATAGATAATAAGTAGTTCAAAAATGCTCCGATAGTTAATGGCAGCCGAGAATGTTGTTTTGTAAGTCGCCGTCTCCCTTATCCGGGCCATCGGTAACATCACTTCAATATTTCAATTCATTCTAGCCTTGCCGTAAGTGATGACAACCTGAAGCCAATCTCACTGTTCAAATAAGAAATGCAAAATACAAAGTGTAATTTTCATCGCTACAATATCCACTCCATTATATCTTCTCACATGGCAACACTTGACTCTGCCAAATAACGAAAAACGCAGTATGTGCAAAAATATATCATAGAAGATAATTCCGGTTAGAATTCAATTTTGCTTTAATCCCATACTACATGTACAATATCGTAAGATTAACATACAATTATGCTGTCTTTAGTTTAATGGACGATCATGTGATCATTTCAACAGAAACGTTCCGAGGAAAACGAACATAACTTGCACGTAATAAGAAAACACATAAAGCATTTTTACTTGGCATGTACGACATTTAATCAAAAGTAGAATCAGTGCGGTGTCTTATTGTAAATGAAACTATAATCCATTTGATGCTCTGAAATATTATACTGAAATCTAGCGTATTGTCATCTTCCAATCAATGCTGACAGTCCTAGGAGACATTGATTAAAAGCTTAATTGTTTTGACGAATATGCAGGTAATTGGCAAATTGAAAATGGGTGCTTTTAGGTTCAAAACAACAGATAAAAAGTGTTGCTTTTGATGTTATTGAACTGAATTTTAACAATCTATAACAATTTCCTGTTCAATGACAATTTTCGAAGTGGTTTATAAAATATTACCCTAGGAGCCTCATGTAAGTAACCTGTAATTATGACACTGTGATTTATAGCACTTGTGAATACATGATCACCGATGTTGGAAATACTTGTTCGTGTCGGGTTCGATAACAAGTGGGTATTGCACCGGCAATTTAAATTCATGCAATAAGTTAATGTAAATGCACCAACATTGCCTCTGGGCTTGTGTTTTCTCCATGATACAATAATGCATAAAACATCAGGTTGTTTGGCTGCATTTCAAATAAGATGCGACACTAATAGGCAGATGAAGTCCAATATCTAGGATTAAGAATGGCATTACCACTTCTGTGCAAGACACGTTATGAATATTATATACATTCTAAATAATACTATAGTTTGTCTATATGATTGTTAATTTCTTATAATTTCTTACTAAATTAATTTAAGGGGGACAACTGCGTTACACGTTACTCGATTTTACGATTTTGCAAGTTTATTTTGTACCATAACTTTTTAACAAAGTGCTTAAAGTCAATAAAAGTATACATTTCCAGAAAGGAATTTTCACAAGGAATATGATGGATATGTTGTTTTCTGACCAAAAAATCCCATTTTTTTTTAGAAAATCACAAAAACACAGTTTTTGGCCATTTGGACTTCTAAACAAGCTAAAAGTAACAAATTAAAGAAAAAATGACTTCTGAATAGGATTTTTAATTTAAAACACCCATTCAAATGTTGCGTCGTTTTTATTTTTGAGGATTCGGGCCAATTTTTTTTTGATTTTCATGCCAAAAGGTCAAAAATTCACTTTTTTCCATCTTTGGTCATTTGTTGACCTTATTTGGCATTAAATTCAAAAAATGGTCAAAATCCTCAAAGATAAAAATGTTCATCGTCTTAATAAAATAATTGATTTTGTTAAAATGTAAATACTTTATTAGAATATAATTTAAATGAAAATCCTACAAATTACAGGGTTAGCGTCTTCTGTATACAAATGTGTAGGAAGAGCATCCAGAAATTTGTGACATCCTTTCTTAAAATGGCCATAACTTCGGAACCGAATGTCCGTTTGAACTCAAAAGCTTTATAAAGTAGAGATTCTGTAGGTTTTTTTTAAGTGATAATATCTTATTTTTCTGATCTAAACGAATTGGTTGGTCAAAAGTAAGGTAGACCCCCTTAATTGTTTGTGTCTAACTTTAAATGTGTCTCCGGCTCATGCCTAGGTAATACCTTGATTCCTTTCTTTAGTAACTACAGCACATTTTAACATGTTTGTGTATTTGATACAGGATGAAAGAAACCAGCTCTTTACCTCCAAAGTCGGGGTCAAACAGATAATGTATACGTAATACAATACTCCTTTACTTCATATATGCAACATGTTTTTCTTGTAATATTTTGTTGTTGTTTTTGAAGTCAATCTTTAGTCCCTGATATCATAACACCGTTTTCTTATCTACAAAATATTATGTTCTCGTAACTCTTACCGAGGCTATAATAAATACACTGGCGGTCAAAAATGTTTGCGCACAAAACCTTTAACCAGCCATATCTCGAGAACCGTTCATCATTTGCAGCATTTTTTATTTTTTTATTTTATATCTAAAGAACTAAACAGGAAATGCTTTCTCTGCATTTGAAAATATTGCATGCTAAACATACTGTATAGTTTCTACTGCATATTACAAAACGGGGTTTAAATACCTAACTGCATATTTGTTGGAAAACTTATAACCTGACAATATTCTTTACGGTCACACGGTAATAACGAGCATTGAATAATAAACTGCTCGTTTTCCCCCACTTAGGGGTGGTGAACTTGTAACTACGAAGAAGAAAACTACATAGGTACATATCGAAAAGTGCGTGTGGTGTTTTGTATATGGTCCAGGAAATCGGTCATTTTTACTAGTTATGGAAGATCGAATATCAGAGGTAACAAGGATTATTTATATTGGATGTGTATGACACCTATAAAAATATAAATTCTTTAAGAGTCTTGGTCGTTTGTATAAAAATTAGTGTGTTGCCCGAATTTAAGCGTGCGCAAACACTTTAAACTGCCAGTGCATGTATTTTGTGTGCCCACTTTTACCTAAAACCTTCGTCAAGCAGTTACTAGTTATTTTAGCCCGAGGTATGATTTCAGGGCTCTACAGCGTCTGGCAGACGCCAACAAAAACTTTTAAGGTGGCTTAGCACACATAGAATTCCTCTATTTAATTTTCTTATTCTTTGATATATGGTGTTTTTTATGTGTGCTGATCACATTTCTTAAATAAAAAAGGGGGGTCACCGAATTGGTTTTTGAGAAAAATCCATTTAAAAAAGGGTATGTTTTACCACTTTTTACCATTGACGTCTATGGGAAAATCAAAAAAATTAAGACAAAAACGGTTAAAATTAAAAAACGGCTCTATTTTTTTCTCTCTTTTTCACATATGTTTTGGTCCTTATATATTTCTTTAAAAAACGTAACAAAAAAATATGGTCACCGACTTACTTTTTGAGATACTAAGCAAAATTAAGCAAAAAATGTGCATTTGTTAGCAATGAGTAACACCTTAAGCACTGTGCGCTTTGAGCCCTGCGTCATCAGGAGTAACGCGCATGGTCTTATGCGTGAATATAAAAATGACGCACGTGTAAGATCGCGTTATATTAAAGCGCAAGATACAGTACGCCAGAAAGTACGCTAAAAGCCCGGGATAAATACTTTGAAATTGTGTCCAACACCGCTGATATCAGCTCACTCGTGGCCGACACCGCATCTGTGCTAAGCCACCTTAAGAGCACCCAGTGTCTTGCCTGATATGAAAATAAGCATAGCTTGAATGAATAATATGCCTGGCAAGTAAACAAACTTGCAAAAATCCTCATTCTGATTAATATTATCTTATTTGGTATTCAAGACATCCCGTACTGTTTTTAACCAAAACACTTGATGTGCAGGCAATATGGAATAGATATCACTAAGTCAATAGAATTCAACTGTTGAGTGGAAATTTAGTACCAAGTATCAACAGAATTATGACGCTGTTTAAATAATTACAAAATGTCAAGTAGAAAAGGGAAATGCGCTTCAACCTTATTCTAGCTACTCAAACTTGTTTTTGTTTTACAGTCTCTTCATATATTCTAAAGTGAAGTGTAATAAGTAATATGCTCATTGAATATTCACCTCTGCTTACCCTATATTTTGAATATTTGATCAAGATTCTAACTTACTTCAGGTTGGGTATACCCTGTAAAAATGGTTAATCATCCTTAGGCTAACTTTAGAGCTAAATCCACTATTTTTACAAGAAATGTTATCACATATATTCCATGAAGACAGTTTGGGACCGCTTTTTTATTCGATGAGAGAGTTCCATACATTACTGAGTTTGTAGAATATTTTAAGGCAGTCAATTTTCACAAAAAGCAATTCTATCATGAATTACAAATTTATATAAATTACTGATATTCTAGCACTTTGAATCAGTCGCTCAGGAAGAGTTTTAGCTGATATCCATTACCATTCATATCTATTGCAAGGTATTCTAGCTTTACCACCGCATCTAGATACAAAATACAAGTTACCTATAATAAAATTGTCACATTTGTGCTCACATGGAATCTAAAATTCATATTGATCAAGGTATCCGAAATTCAATCGACCGTCTGACCGTGTTAACTTATGTTTTAACTTATTCAGTAACGGGTGCTTCTTAACTAGCACAAAACTTCATCAGGGCTTCAAGGTCTCTTTCTCATAGAATCCGTCTTAGTAATTTGAATTTTTATGGTCCCGCGTGTCACAGATGAAGCCTCAATGATTTTCCAAAATGCCATCTTAGACTTGAATCAAGTACTACTACACAGTCCATTGATAATGTCTTCAAACTAGCAGGCCAAAAGCACCTGGCAGCTAGAGCCTGAAGACCAGTGGCTGATGATTTTATACGCGTGTTGTCATATTTAGTGGCGTAACCTGAGATGGTGCACCCCGGGATGCACCTGGTGCAAAGGCACCACCAATATTTCGTTTGTCGGTCGCCGAACGCTGCTGTCTGTAAATCTGAAGGGATTTACCTACTACGGTTTGCCAATAGCTGCAAATTGTGTCGTACAAGACGATTTTAATATTAAAGAAAACTGGCAGAAGAAACAAATGTAAAAAACAGCTGCTTAGTTGTGTGTTGTTTAATTACAACAACTGACAAGAAATGAGACTTGAACGGCAAGAAAAAAGATAAGAACCCTTTTGTTATTGGTATCGATACAAAACCTTGAATCTTATAGGTCAATCAAAACTTTACTTGACATGATAAACAAAAATCCATATTGCAGGGCCCTTTACACGTAAATGCAACCCTACTATACGTTTTTTGTTTATTGTCATATTCAATGGGTGATTTTAACATTAAACTTCTATAATGTTGTTTTCCACCCCTCCCTACACTGACCTTTAATCTAAATACAAATTCAGAGTGCAGGGCCTTATTATTTGTGAATGCAACCCTCAACCTGTATTTCTGTTGACATTGTTCGTCCAATAAATGTTTGCTTACCCTATAGTTCTTTATTTTGCTTTACAGGTTTGGCACGATCATAGCTTAGAATGGGACCCAACTCAATACGAAGGAATACAAAGCATAAAAGTTCCTAGCGACTCCATATGGATTCCTGATACGCTGATATATAATAAGTGAGTGGTGAATGGGAAAGGTGCTTATTTTTATTTGTGTAATTAAGTTAAATACAGAAAAAGTATATATATGTAAAAAATTTCAACAGATGGGAATACCTACCTTTAATATATTTAATTAATGCAATAAATAATACTGCATGACAAATTAAAAGCATCGGTTTTAATGCCCCCCAGCCCCATTTTGAGCGACGAACGTGTATTTTGTGGGCATTTTAGATCTCATGAAGGGCACCATAGTTTAATTTAAAACATTTAAAGCAACACAATGTTGGTGTAGAATTATTACTGTATCTTTCTTTAAGCCATTCTTCAAAGCCATTTTTCATGGATCATTTGGAATATTTAAAATGTTTAATCCTGTTTTGATGGATTTTCAACCAATTTTGAATGAAACCATACATTTCGTTTCGGCGGTCATTTCGGATATCATTGTGAACACCACTTTGGATTTAAAACATATTAGCAACACATTATTGGAGGGTAGCAAAGCATACTTTGATAAAAAAAATCTTGTAGTAACCCACAATGTTTCTTGCTGTTGATTAAGCCTGTTTTGATCAATTTTCGTGCAAATATGATGTTGTGCTTTTCGAAAATCCCCGTGAGGTTGCATAGTTTCGGTTCACTCTAAATTTTCACAAGTACATCATCTGTTGCATCATTTAGAAACAAAATAGAGTGATATATATGTATAATGGATAGCTATGACCCTCCTGAGTTCATTGTTACCAAAAAAAGTACAAAACTCCCTTGTAAATCAGTTTTTCATTGCATCCAGCGCACTTATATGTAACGCCATGTCATTACCCTACCAAAAATGGTCTTAAATCAAGCGCAAGGCTTGCAGATAAAAAGTCAAGAAGTTTCAATGCGAAAGAGATATAACAAATAATGTCGAGAGGGGGACGGATTCCGCCTCCCCCGGCTCTTTTAGGGTTAAGCAACATTTCGTTGGTATATCTTTCCCATCTAATATTACAAAAATTTACTGTTGCAACATACTCTATATGTGATATCTTTTAGTATTCTTTTTGCCAACAGCGCTAATGGAACATTTGAACATCGCGCCATCCCATGGGCCGGAGTTAACTACACAGGTTACGTGACATGGTTTCCACCAGCGCTGTATAAAACAGCGTGTCGAATAGACGTCAAATTCTTTCCTTTTGATGAACAAAGATGTACTTTGAAATTTGGATCCTGGTCGTATGATGGAGGAAAAATAGACTTGATACCGTCCAATAACAGTGCAGAGGAACGTGACAATTGGCAAAATGGAGAATGGAGTATTGTTGAATCGCTCTGCATGAGGAATTTAACTAAACATCAGTGCTACAATGAAACATACGTGGATGTTACGTGTACATTTGTTTTACGACGGATGGCTCTGTTCTACTTTGCATACATCTTTATACCTTGTGGATTAATATCTTTCAATACTATTCTTGTGTTTTATTTACCACCAGATATAAACAAAAAGATCTCGCTATGTTCTATGATTCTCCTTTGTATGACATTATTTTTACTGTTAGTTAATCAACGGATACCACCAAACGCAAGCAATTTTCCTCTTATTGTAAAATATTTACTCTTTACTATCATCACGGAGTCCTCTTCTATTGTTCTTACTATTTATATCAAAATTACTTGAATCTGCTACAAAGCTCTAAAACGGGATTGTTCTTACTATTTATATCAAAATTACTTGAATCTGCTACAAAGCTCTAAAACGGGATTGTTCTTACTATTTATATTACAAATTTGTGCCATCGATCACCAAGAACTCACAAAATGCCGCATTGGGTTAGACGTCTTTTTCTTGATATACTTCCTAAATTTTTGATAATGCACAAACAAACAAGATATGCAAATCGCTCTCGAAATATTGGAATAATATTAACCAATGAGGTTATATGCAATAACAAGTTTGATGTAGGAAGACTGTTTGTTGAAAGCAAAGGAAACAATATATCCATACGCATGCGCAATGAATTAGATAAATGTGATGGAGATGTATACACTTTTGACAGTTCTCAAACTCCAATGCCTGGTAAGTGTTTTTTGAACTTCGGACAATGTAAACAATTCAGAGGACATGATCCTTTTGAAAATTAAATAACATGTAGGGTGCACTACACTAAATAACTAGCGCTCGCAATCCGGTGTAAAAGGAATCTAAGTCCACCCTAAAATGGTAGTCCGCCTTCCATAGACCATAACGGAGTAAAGCGTGAAACTAATGTTGCGTGAGAGTTGTTAGCCTATACTTTGCTGTGCAACCCGGACAATAAGAATGCTACACCGGCATTTCTAAAATAGGCAAAATTGACTGCCTTCTCCTAAATGAGGACCTCAAAACGTATGGAAGGACAATATGTTTGGTCAACATTTTGTTCTAATTATAGAGTTAAGTTTATTAAAAGATGCTCTAATGCTATTTTTAATCTCCAGATTACTTTGGTAAAATTAAAAGCGTTTTCCTTAATTTGCGTCTGATTCTGGTAATAGAAAATTTGGCTGTCAGTGATAGGGGCGTTATTACTTCAGTGTTCAGTATTTTGAAAATTTTGTCTTGATGGTGTACTTTTATCATCATTTTGTGTTAGAAGAGATCATAATCAATTGAGAAAAAGCAGTGTTGAAGCAAGCAGTTATTTTGTTGTTGAGTTTTCGGGTGTTTTAGGAAGCCATTTTATACAGTAAGTCAATGGGAAGCTTTTTCGTGGTGTGGCGCCTGATACCTGCATTTACCTACATTGTCCGGAGAATTTTGAATTGGCTCTTATGTAATTACAATAATTTGGAGCAAAGATAGAGATGACGATTTAGATGTCGATAATAACGAAAATAAAGTTGAAAATTCGTAATGTGAACATGTTGAAATAGATAATGGCAAAGATGAGAGGTGCAAGAATGATGTTGATCAGAGTAGAGTAGAATTTTATTCTTTTTTATACAACGAGATAATAATAATCTAGAGTAACGCTAATGATTTAGACGACTTGATTTGTGACTTTTTTTTATTTCAGAAAGGGTGGAATGTTCTGATGAAGGAACTCAGATAGAATCAAGTTTCCGTCCAATACTAGCAGATGGAAAATCGGACGCCTTGATGGTTCATAAAGCTATCGAGGAAATGATGCACCTTGCTTCGACTCATGAATCAATTGAAGATATTAACAGGGTCAGTATCTGAATGATAAAGTAAATGACCCGCTGAAATTGCATAGGAATAAGGCCTAACAATTTTTGGATTGGTATTATCATACCGACCACAAACTTTCTTGACAAAATAAAGAAACAAAAAGGTCTAAATCACATCAGGAAATACACTCTAAATTTTTCAAAATTTTGCATCGGATGATGTTGTTGTGCACAAATGGTTGAACCGTTTGTTGCATTCTCTTAATGCTTAGGTTAAGCTATGTACATACACTGCCAATTTAAAAATACATACCTAATAAAACAACCAGCCATAGGTGCCATTAGTCTTTGGGAAAAGGGTTCCTAAAATTTAAGTTAAGACAATTATTTGGCTATTTTACACTAAAACACAATGTCCCAAAAATACAAGCACATACTTTTTGGGACAAATATGTTAGTATACTTACACATAGTTGGTACAATTTGTATAACGAGGAAGAAGTGCCTAACAAGCCCTTTACCTTTTTGTGCCATATTTTCTATATGGTGTATAAGATATGAAATTGATTGCCTGCGTCTGATATATAAGGAATGTATGTTTCATTTTAACATCTGATTAGTGATGTAGACCTGTTGGTATTGTGGTAAGGAACATGTTTATGAGCAAAACATGAGGTGCACTATATCGAGATTTTAAAGTATGGCCATTACATGGAACAATTATTCAAATAAGCGCTGCATGCTCACATGTTTATTCAAAATATGCATCATCATCAGTGATTCTCAAATGGTTTACCCATTTGTAAACAACTACTTTATCCGTTGCGAAATTTAGAGTGTAGAGTTCTTTAATTAAGTTTTGAAAAATGAGTATAAAAAGTCAGCAAAACTAGCATGGAATTGTTGTTGTTTTTGTTTCTTAGAATAAAAAGGCCTCGAAACCTTTTCTATTGCGCTCTTTGTTACGCTATTAAACAATTGTTGGCTTAAACATAATCATATAAAGACACTAGGTAAAAAAACGTCAACTGACAATGACTGAGAAACTTTTTTTCAGATCGAAAGGCTGAATAATCATTTTTATTTGTTTGACATAATACGTGTAACAGTTAACAATATGAAATCATTACAAATTCTTTATAACATAATCATCATTGCATATTGATATAAGTGTGACAGTTAACAATATGAAATCATTATAAATTATTTTACAACATAATCACCATTGCATATTGATATAAGCATAAAAATGCAATAAAATCAGGTGTTGAGGAAAGTTGAACTTCACTTTGGCGATCGTGGCTAATGCCTTTAAATGCCCGATTAGCTTGTACGAAAAAATACAAATGTCAAGCCCTGCATGTAATGTATAATGTAAAAGTAATAAAAAAAGGCTCGTACACCAATATGGATGTCACAAACGGGTATTTTTTTGGTACTAGTTCGTAAATTTTGGCTATCATTTGATACCCTGACGAATGAAGTTCTGAACATTAAAAGACGAAGTCATTTCGAAATTGTTGTGATAATTGCTGTATTGCTGTTAACGAGAGATAAAATTAAATTACTTGCAGCCCATTCGCAAATTTGAGTATCTTAACTGATAAGGTCCAGTATTAAATTGATAACAATGGCATGAAGAAACAAAGACAAAGCCAACACATGTTCATTGGGTTTTTAATAATAGCATAAGATATGGACATTGTCCTTCACCTAACGGTATTTCGTTTCTTAAAACTCAATAATCTCTGTTTAAAATATTGGATATTTGCTATTTAAGGATCCAAATTAACGTATCAGTTCAAGATCATGTTTCATATTTCCACGAGGGTAATCTTGTCAATGTCACTGGGTTGAACAGTGTAAGAATGAAATTTGCAACTTTTTCGAAATGGTTTTGAGCATTTTAAATGTTCAGAACCATTCCATGTGCCTTGATCCTTTGTCAAATACAGGCCTGGTCAAATATAAGGTATTAAATGACAGCTGACATTCCAGCGCTTATATCCAAGAACACAAATCACGTTTTCGACATCCGTATTGGTACATGAGCCATTTTTTACAGTTGAGGCAATATTTTTTTTTTGATTACCTTTATTTTATAACGGAATAATCATGGAATTGAAAATATTCTTTTTCGCCTCTCCAGGTAAAAGAATATTGGAGATACTTAGCAATGGTGGTTGATCGCATATTTCTTAATCTTTATCTGTGCGCCGTTTTTACCGGAACATTTGTCATAATTATGGAAGCTCCTCTTGCAAGCTATTTTTTGAAACATTTACTATTTCCGGTTGACAATGTGGACGAAAAATACTCGACTCCAAGTATAGTTTATTTAAACGCTGAATCTAGCTGGTAACATCATGATGGATGTCAGAACTAGCTATGACATTTGAAAACTTTAGAACCTTAACACTTCATACCTTGATGACAGTATTTCTTTGGATTCCTTCCACTTAATAACTTATATCTCTTTTAACATGATTAATTATACCAACTGAAGAGTGCATATTGTTATGTTGCAAAATGTCGATATTCTTTAATGTTTTTATGATTATTACCGAAAGAATACATTAATTAAATTGGTTAAATCAACTGTGATGTTCTGATCTTTTACTTCAATGTCCAAGAGTATTATACAATGTAATTATTTCTTACTTGGAATTTAAAGACAGTTTTGTTGATTTTTTTTAATGAAATATGTTATTTTGGCGGTCATTTTGGAATTGATATGTGCATACGGCGGCATCTTTATATCCTTGTTATTTCCGGTTCAATATAGACGTCGTGACGTCTCGTCTAGTGCATTTTCATTGAAACTTAAATGTAAAAAATAGCACCTTCTGTGCATTTTTCGCATTTTGGGAGCCATTTTGAAAAAGAGCAGGAAACACCCCCTACGTGACCTCAATTTGGCAACATCAGTTTTTCTGTTCTTTGTGATCAACTGCAGGTATCTATAAAAGTGGCTAACTTTCTTCATGAAATGCTCACGGGACCTTATTTCATTGCATCTTGCCGCTACACTAATAGGGGCTTCACGGCACTGATAACATTATTCCGTTATAACATTTTGTCTTGAAAGCGATATTATAAGATTGTTGTGTTTGTTGTTGTTGTAAATTGAAATTTAATTCAATCATACGTATGATTGACAAGAATTGTATGAGTTAAATCCAGACAGATTTTCAACAAAATACATTTAAGGAGGATTATTATTCCTTTTGAAAATGTTTAAACTCTGATATTTTTTATTAGGGGCGCTTCCAAACACAACCAGCGGTTTACCAACCGTAACCATCTGTTATGGCCGATTGCTATTGTTTTTAACAATGGCAACTTCCAAAAACCGCCGGTTCCGGGTGATTAGCCGCCGGTTGAGTTTTGAAGCCGCCCCCTATGATTTTGGTCATAATATTATGTTTATCGAGTATACAAAGTTTAGAAAGAATAAAAAGATCACCTAGGATAATATATTTCATGTCGAAATTTGAATTGAAGAATTTGTTCAATAATTGCAGCATATATTGGATCAAGTTTATGGCACTTTAGACACATCTGAATGTCAGACGTTCATACAACTGTATTGATTTAGTTACAATGCATCACGTGACACAATATTTGGCCTCGCTCCGACATCCGATAATCCGTCGAATTATATCTGATTGTTAGACATTCATATAACTCTTTTGAGTTAGTTACAATGCATCACGTGGCACAATTCTTGGCCACGTTCTGAGTTCCGATATTCTGTTAAATTATGCTTATTTTAGGAAAGGTCTCTTATGACTAAAATTCCCTTTGTTTAAAATTAATAATTATACTCAGATCAAAAAACAAATTAAACTTGGTTAAGTTCCATATGATTTGTGAAAATTGACTTGCTTATTATGCAACTGACATGGGTGAGGAAGTAAACACTTCTAATGTAAAAATACTCTAATATAACAGCATCTGAAAAATGACGCCAGTCGTTTCAAAAATCATTCCTTTATTCGAGTGTCGATCACACACATTAAAAGAGAAGAGTTCTTAAACAGAACATTATGAATTCATGACGACATTTAGCAATCTTTGATAAAGTAGCCTATGGGTATATTCGTAGTCTCATTCTGCTGTTATAAAAACACATCATATATACATAAATGGATTATCAGCGTAAGGTGTTAAGTTCTTTTTTGTTTTTTCTATGTTATTTGTAGGTTATTAAATTATTTTGTATAGTTATACAAAGCTGTTGAACAAAATACTAAATTCAGCCTCACTACAACTTAACATCAAATTAATATATGTATTATTATATCGATGAATTAACAATAATTGATCATAATAATTTAAAATAACAATAACAGGGCACACAGTTTTCTTTACATTAGGCCAGTTTAAATCCAAAATTTACGAATGCGTCAATCTAAACAAAGTAAAGTCATCGGTTTTTGTAAATTAGTTGTAACATGACGCTGACTAGTCCCTTAGTGCCATTCTTTGTTGGCGAAGTGCAATCATGTTGTGATTGCCATGCAAACAACAGCGGCCGATATTTGAATCATGTGACAATGCTTAAAGCTAGCATGTTCTTTGATGAAACTAGTGATGCATTCAGTTTATGGTAATCCATTGTAATCGTTTGGTATCTAATTGTTTCCCAAATTACCGAAATTTTAATTCAAACCAACACTTCCATAATAAGTGATACTAAGCTCTAAAGTTGATTTTAGCCATTTAATGTTTGGATTGCACAACAATTCATTTCCACTTAGATAAAATATACAAACAGATGTAACCAAATTTTGTGTTTTCTTCGGCAGGGCTTGGAAAGACAAGATAAGCAACATTCAATGCTATTATTTGCACAATAGTTGACAAATAAAATATGATCCATATTTTGAAGTATATTTTCACTTTATTATAGTACAGTATTAAAGTGTATTATTTTTGCATCTTGCATATTTATTTGCTCATGTTGGCATCTAGCATGTCTTTTACAATTATCGGTCCCTTAATTATACCCCTGATTGGAGTGCAATGATGCCTTAAAAGAGTGTAACCTTTTTTGTCATTTAAAAACAGAGTTTTTTGTTGAAACAGTCTTACTTAAGCTTCGTTTACATTACGACGACATTACCCTCGACGTAGGGTAACGTATTCCAAAACCACAAAATCCTGGACGACAAGCGATGAGTAAAGATGAAAAATCAACGTTTGTTGACGGATAGTAACGAGCCTCAGCGACACCACGGCAACACGTGACGAGTGGTTGCTGAAAGAAACGTAGACTTACTGATAAATTAAGAGTTTTGCTTGACGTTGGGTCACGACCTCTCGACGATGAACAACTGTAAGCAACGTAGTGAGGCGACAAATACTGACCTTGGCTGACGTAAAGAAACGAATGCTATCGAATGGTCACGGCAACAGTAACGTGACTTGAAGTTTGGCGGGTGCAAGGTTGTTTGATTAAAATCACGTTGATTTAAATCACCTATTTAAATCGCGATTTAAATCACTTGGATTTTTTTCTTTTTAAATCACTGATTTAAATCATTTTTCATAAAAATGTGTCTTTTTGTCCTT
>JXSR01S063001.1:216372-233670 GCA_000969725.1 Ophiothrix spiculata
TCTCCATTGCTTAGCTTCGTCGACCCGAGCATTATATGGGTAATCTCAAGGAATATAGTCGATTAGCATCATCTAATGGTATACCTATACCAAGGACATTGTAAAAGGCAGCTGACCGTATTCTATTGGTAATGTAATAATTGTAATAAGAGCTTTGACCTTATGTTCAATCGGAAAAAGCGCTATATAAGTGAGACAATTATTGTTATTATTAACAAAAATATTTTTGTTTCTCTTATTAAAATGTAAATAAAGGGAATCCAAATATTGGCACTCCCTCATTCTGTTGTTAGTATCATCAATGATCTCTGTATGTCTGCTAATAGTTTATATAGCGAAAATGATACTTAAATCTACATAAAGTGCATCCCATGATATTTTGATAACATTGTAATACAATATCTTGTGTGTTATTACAGAGCCAGTGTCCAGCCATTGTTAATTATGTATAACAGCCAGACAAGTGACATCCCGGGGGAACTCACATATGGAAGTGACGTACGAGTGCCACCGAGCACCTCGGGGGTCTTTCAGTGACAACATTGATCAAAGAAGGGGGTCTTTCAGTGACAAAATGCAAACAATGGGAGGTCTTTACCAAAAAGTAGGGTCTTGCAAAATGTAGACCTATTTTTCGACATTTTCGACGATTTTTGCAAAATTTTCGAAAAATTACATCAAATTAGAAAAATGGTGGGTTTTTGAGTGACAAAGGTTGTTTTAGTGACAACAAATTATATAAAAAATAGTGGTCATTGGGTGACAGTTGCTAAAAAAAGGGGGTCTTTTGGTGAGAGTGAGCGAAAAAATCGGTCTTTTGGTGGCACATGGCGCGTACCTCAAAGTTGAGTATGAGTATTGTTGGTTACATTGAATAGGGATTAATCTGGACGTTGAGAAGTAGTGGCCAAAATATTCGGCAGAAATGTGCTCTAGAGTTTAATATGTCCAAGAAGACTTTGGTGCTATTTTCTCTGTAATAAGCAAAAATCAATCTAAATATATTTCAAGATGGAGTTGCACCGTCAAATTAATGATTTTTTTCGATAACTATATGAAGTTACCGATGATAACCACATTTAGCAAGGTCTCAGTAAAGTTACGATGTAAGTTGCAATTTGATACACAATTTAGTCGTGAGTATTAATTTCTAGAGCATTTTTTAAATCTTAACATTAAAAACTCAGTTACCAAGTGCCATAAATTGTATGTATTTATGAACTGTTTTTAACATGTTTCTTAACTTTCGGAGTAATTTAATAAATTCCCATTTTGACCTCTGAAATTCTTCTTACATCTAACGTTTAGATGTTGACTCTGCTAAAAAAAAACACTCGTTGTAAGCATGGTATTACATCGAGGCTACAATATATATTCATTGAATTCTGTCTTCGTCATTCCGAAATGTTTCTTTCGAGGTTCAAAGGATGACGGTTCGTCTGTCACCAAGTATAACCTTTTGAGATAAAGCGTAAAAGAGTATTATTCATCTTCATGGTATACCCTCAGAACAAGTGTTAGTATTTCAGATTGACTTGAACTAAACTAACATTTTCTTCAATCGCCGTTGGCAGGCGCTTTACTTATATTTTACCATGTCTAATTTTAAACCATTCGGTCAAAACTTTAAGTTTTAACATTTTTAAATGTTTTCATTAATTTTTAAAAATGAAAACTTAATGTATAGGCCTACATGAATTTTGGCTAAAAGTTCGATTTTAAGTAAGACAATGTTTAACTACTTTATTTTTAACATTTGGACTGTTACTTCTTGACATCAGTTTTGAAATGAATACGGAAAATGCCCTGGCGCTAATATCAAGTTTTACATGTGTAAGTATTATCAAGTCTTCATTATATAAACATAATAGGTCACCACATTTTATGATGTCAATGGCTTGTTTCCAAAATCAAACATAATTTATATAGTATTAGTTGCTTTAATATGCTAAGAAAGTTGACTGTCATCATTTCTTCCATAATTAGCCCAACACATACGATTTGGTTCAAAACACATGATCAAGTTGATAATGGTTATTTTTAACATACCGTTAGTTTATATACTCCAATTCACGTCCTTTCCTTTTAAACCGTGTCGCTCCAAATATTCATAGGGGTATTCAGAAAACAAAAGCTCAAAACAACATGAAGACAGTGGGTCTCCCCAAACTTGCTTAACGGAAAAAAACGAGGCCCTAAGCTGTATAACCCTCTATAATGACTACACATCTATACACAATGCTAACAAAATATAGTAGTCATATACCAATATTAGAGGTGGATGTAATAAATGACCATGTTAATTGCAAGCTAACATGTAAAGACAGTGAACTTAATCCCTAATATGAGTTTATATTTAACAATAAACACAATAAAACTATCTATAAAAAGTGGCGCTTATAGATTATGCTAGCTCTGGTTCAGAGCTGAAAACAGTGGTGGACAAGTGTTGTAAATACTTTTACTCACTGGCTCTTCTAAATACTCTTATTCCTCACTGTGTTGATTTTTACTCTGGGAGGCATTCAACTCTATCTAGAAAAAGATGGCAAACACCACCTGTTTATGGAGTTGACTGTCAAGTTCCAATTGTTATCATTTTGCATTTGCTAAGGACAAATTCAAATTAAAGGTAGACCTAGTATTTCTGTAACCCATATGTAGACCTTTGGAAAATGAAGTCAACTGGACCCATTTTAATCATGATAAGTCAGCTCAGGTTAAAGAATGGTAGATTTAGTATTTCTGGACCCTATTTCATAAAAGTTAAGATCATCTTAAGTATGGATTTAAGATGAATAGATTCATCTGCCACAATTCATCTTAAATTTAAGATAATCTTATCTTTCATTTCATAAACAACTTAGGATGAATATACATCTTAAACTAGTCATGATTCATCTTAACTTTAAGATTACCCCTGATGGTGTTTTAAATATAAGATGATTATTCAGTTTCATATGAAATAATGTGTATGTTTGGCACACAAATGTCAGGTAAATTAAACATTTTATTAATTATGTTAATTTGAAGAACTTTAATCCTCCAAAACCATGAAATCTAAAAGAACTAGGTAAATATAGCATGTTGTACTGCAAAAGCAAGTTCAAATTCGTGAACATCCAAAGTATATGTGAATTTTAAAAATAATAATACAGCACTCTGGTATTATATTTTAACTATAAAATTAGTATAAAGTATTAAGGTTTCATCAAAAAACACATTTAGGAGATTTATTGCTGATTTTGTGTGATTATTAGATTGCACAATATTTGTATATATTATAAGAAGTGGATATAGATAAACATATCTTACTTTTAGCAAACACTAATAATTTATAGTCTCTATTTTTTCAAATCTAAGACCCAAGATAAGTGAACAAGATGTTGAATAACAAATTATTAATTGTATTAATGAATAATCATAATTATAAATTGAAAAATGTCTACATTCAAATATTCTTATTCTCTCTAAATGGATTTGATACAATTCATTGTTAGAGCAGACGACAAACCTGAGATAATTTTAAATCACAATTCAGATCATCTTAACTTTGAAACCACCTTAACTTTAAGATTCATCTTAACTTAAGATCATCTTATCCTAAGATGAATATATTCTTCCTAAAGTTAAGATGAATTGTGTTAAGATCATCTTAACTTTAAGATATTCCAAAAGGTAACACCATCGTAACTTATTCATCATAAAATTTAAATAAATTGGGTTGAATTCATCATAAGTCAAAGATAAGATGAATACACTTAAGATGATCTTAAGTTGTTTTTATGAAATAGGGTCTGGGACTTACTATAGAACCAGTATTCATGGAATCAATAGTTCGTGTAAAATGAAAATTAAAAGTGTAGATTTCCAAGCTTTATTTCAAGACTGCATAATAGTCCTATATAGTTGCCCCCTTTTTTTATTGGTCTTTACGACACATATATAAGACCTTTTTACCTGAGGCAGTAACATCATCGTCGAGAATATCTTAACACACTTAAAAAGCACTATCCTGGATAAAAGTTCGATTTGCTTTCTCTTAATGTGATCTATTTTAATATCTGTTCTGAATACATCAGAGATATTTGGTATTATCAGATGCATATAATCATTTATTGACATTGCAGGCTTAAGATATGTGATTTAATAACTTAGTAAACATGACAATTTGTTTTACAATAAAAACTTGCAGTGTGGATGAGATATACCTATGGTAAATTTCATGTTACTTTCAAACAAATACGTACAGAAAAATATCAAATTGTGAGGACCATTTGCTCTATGGTGACGTTTTTCCTGTATACATTAAGGTCAGTCAATATCGCTGAATGTTTCGAAAAGTTTTGTCTCTCGTCTATCCGGCAGTAGATTAGCATAGACGCGCTCTACGGCCGTGGACGCATCATAGCATTTCATTTTTGATTTGATGAGGGATCATTTATGAGAGTTCAGATTAACGTTTGCAAATTAAGCGAATTAGACCATTGATTGGAACTCATTTTATTGTCATGGTTGCTCCAGACACTAGACATAATTCTTGACTATGATAAACAAAGCAAGCCATCAAACGTAAAGAAGAGTAGAACTCTGCTTCTTTCGAGTCAGGAATATTCAGTGGCAGTGGTTAATTTCCGAAGATGGGGATGTTTACTAGACAATGTGTTTCAAACATTCCGCTTCACGTTCCATAGATTTATCATACTGAGTTTCTCTCAAGGTACTGATAGAACAACTTTGTTTTAATTGTTTAAGGTAGGAAGGAGATTAAAACCATACATTTGATGGCTGGCTTTAAAAAAACATTTAAAAAAAATACTGCTTACTTAACGCTAAAAATTATAAGTACGTGTTTTCTCCTATAACGTTGATGGTCTGAAGCGACAGTAAGTACGCACGTTGTTCAATGTAACAAATTCTGATTACTAAGTGCGAGAAGAGGAAAAGGAAATTTTTCGTTCCTGGTAAACTCTGATAAAACTATAAATACATGTCAAGCTACGCATAAGCAATGCAAAGGTTCCTTATTGTAATGTGAGGTTCTATTAAAGGTAAATTGTTTGAGATATATGATAATAATTACTTGAACTAAGAGTAGTTTTATATAGATTGTTTATAATGTTTCTTTGTGACATTTGAAGTGACTGAACCTATACAACATTGATTTTGAAACTACATAATTTATGTTCGTGTAATTAGCAAAACGGAGATCACCTGAGATTGATACTTAAAGATAAAGGTTCATCTTAAAGTAATTGCATCAGCGGTAACTTAAAGTAGAACATGCAGAATGGTCGGTTATTTTCAGAAACTCAAGTCTCCTTATTTACAACATTACTTCTTGACCCTTTGTGACATGTTTAGGTTATGGAAGTTTTTTTCTAAATTTACAATTCTACAGAACTACTTAAATATATGTTGACGTAAACAGATCTCAGAGTAAGCGTTGAGGAGGTGGGGTAAGTGGGCTTCCTCTCGCGAAAAATAAATGTGACATAATATTTCACATATGATAACATTTGCCATCGTACTAGAAAAATAATATAATTTCAGTTATATTTTGCATCAAGCTAGTTGCAATTCAATAGAGATTCAAGTTTATGCTCATGCAAGTTTTTGTAGATTGTTTGTAATGTTTCTTTGTGACATTTGAAGTGACTGAAACTATACAACATTGATTTTGAAACTACATAATTTATGTTCGTGGAATTAGCAAAACGGAGATCACTTGAGCTTGGTACTTAAAGATAAAGGTTCATCATAAAGTAATTGCATCAGCGGTAACATAAAGTAGAACATGCAGAATGGTCGGTTATTTTCAGAAACTCAAGTCTCCTTACTAATAACATTACTTCGTGACCCTGCATATATTCAGAAGCAGTAGGCCTATATTTACAGTATTCGATGAATAGATAAAAAGGTGATTTCTCTTGGTGCACATAAATTTATTTTGAAACACTGGGTTTGTACATAAGAATGGTAGGATGCACATGTTTTTTAACAACAGAAATGAATTAAAGATTGTCATAACGTACAAATTTACACGTTTTTCTCCAACATGTGGTTATTAAAAGAAGAGGCTTGCAGCAAGTTTTTTATGGGTTTTTTTTTCATCTGGGAACTATTATCAAACCTTGAAACCTTGCATGTTTTCTCGAAAATGTCGAATAGATACGGTTTTGTGGTACTACGCTCAGGCTCTCGATTCTATGCTTAAGTGTTTTGAAATATAGAATTAGATTACAATTAATATAACGATATGTCCATATTAACATGTATAAATGTTTAGATTGAAACTTGCAATTATTGTTATTGTTTTAAATGTGTGGTGTTGAGATGCAGTGTTTATAGTAGTTGTTTCAAGGTGCTTTTTTAAAAATCTGAGACATTTGTGTAAATGTTTCCAACCTGCAACTTATGATATGCGTTTAATTGCTACATTTCAAAGTGACTCAGATAGATGCAATAACAAGGCTAGAACGTTTATACAAAATGCAGATTTTGTGTTAGATCAGGTACTAACTGATAGTGGTAAAGGTTAACGGACCACTAAAGTCTTCAATTCAACTCTCTATTTTACAATCAAATACAGTTGAGTACCGTCAAAAATTGCTTGCGATGAAAGTGTTACGAAAAAAGCATTAAAGTCAGCACAAAATTGTAAACGATGATGTACACTTACTAAATCCTTATGCTAAAAGTATAAGATTATACATCCTTTTGTAATTGTTGTTACATGTGAAGACTACGCGCCATCCGTCGGCAACGAGGCTCATTGGATGTCTTTCTTGACCCATTTGCAGTTTTCATGAGTTATAAAGAATCTCCGTTTTGTTCTATTTTCAAACTATATTCTCTTTAAATTGAACTCCAACATGATTCTGATAACGGTAAGCTATCTAATGTACATAGATGTTGACTCTGCTATAAACGTCTCTGTGACAGAGAAATAAGTTGACTGTTTTCTGTTAAAATAACACTCGTTGTAAGCATAGTATTATATCAAATCTACAATATACACTCATTGAATTCTGTCTTCGACATTCCGAAATGTATCTTTCGAGGTTCAAAGGATGATATTTTATGATGTCAATGGCTGTTTCCAACACATACGATTTGGTTCAAAACCATTGATCAAGTTGATAATGGTTATTTTTACCATACCGAATAGAACTCGGAGTACATGAATGTTGAAATACCAAGCCTTAATAGTTTATACACTTTAATTTACCTTTATGTCCTTTCCTTTAAACCGTGTCGCTCCAAATATTCATAGAGGTATTCAGAAAAAAAGTTAAAAACATGAAGACAGTGGGTCTCCCTATACTTAATATAGCCTACTTGCTAACGGAAAACACGAGGCCCTACTATATATAACCCTCTACATCCATACACAATACTACAAAATATAGTATTCATATGCAAATATGAGAGGGGGATGTAAGAAATGACCGTGTTTATTGTAAGCTAACATGTAAAGACAGTGAACTTAATCCTAATATGAGTTTATATTCCGGGACAATAAACACAATAAAACTTATCTTTGAAAAGTGGCGCTCATAGATTATGCTAGCTCTAGTTCAGAGCTGAAAACAGTGTTGGACAAGACTAGTGTTCACTAGTACTCACTGGCTCTTCTAAATACTCTTATCCCTCCCTGTGTTGATTTCTATCTAGAAATAGATGGCAAATACCACCTGTTTTATGGAGTTGACTGTCAAGTAATTGTTATCATTTTGTCCTTAGGAAATTCAAAGTCAAGGTAGACCTAGTATTTCTGGAACCCATATGTAGACCTTTGGAAATTGAAGTCAACTGGTCCTATTTTAATCATGATGAGTTAGCTCAGGTTAAATTAATGGTTGATATTTCTGGACCCTATTTCATAAAAGTTAAGATCATCTTAAGTAAGGACTTAAGATGAATAGATTCATCTGCCACAATTCATCTTAAATTTAAGATCACACTAACTTTAAGATCATCTTATCTTTCATTTCATAAACAATTAAGGATAAATATTCTTCGTAAGTATAGTCATTGATTTATTTTAACTTTAAGATCATCCTTAAAGTAAGCTTCATTAAAGTAAAGATTCATCTTATCTTCAATTTAATAGAAGCAACTAAAAAAGAATATTCATCTTAAACTAGTCATGATCCATCTTAACTTTAAGATTACCCCTGAGGGTGTTTAAATATAAGATGATTAACCAGTTTCATATGAAATAATGTGTATGTTTTGCACAAAAATGTTAGGCAAATTAAGCTTTTCACTAATGATCATTAATTATGTTAATTTGAAGAATTTTAATCCTGCAAAACCAAGAAATCTAAAAGAACTAGGTAAATATAGCATGTTGTACTGTAAAAGCAAATTCGTGAACCGTGTGGATTTTTAAAATACAGAACTTTTAACTATAAAATTAGTATAGAGTATTAAGGTTTCATCAAAACACATTTAGGAGATTTATTGTTGATTTTGTGTGATTATTAGATTGCAGAATATTTTGTATATATTATAAAAAGTGGATATAGATGAAAATATCTTACTTTGAGCAAACACTAATAATTTTATAGTCTCTATTTTGTCAAACCTAAGACCCAAGATAAGTGAACAAGATGTTGAATAACAAATTATTATTGTATTAATGAATCATTATACTTATAATTTGCAAAATTTTCACATTCACATATTTTTATTCTCTCAAAATAGATTTGATACAATTTAGTGTTAGAGCAGACGACAAACATGAGATAATTTTAAATCACAGTTAAGTTCATCTTAACTTTGAAATCACATTAACTTTAAGATTCATCTCAACTTAAGATCATCTTATCCTAGGATGAATCTATTCTTCGTAAAGTTAAGATGAATTGAGTTAAGATCATCTTAACTTTAAGATGTTCCTAAAGTTAAGACCATCTTAACACTTAAGTGGTCAAGGTCTACCACATGCCCGTTAGTGGTCAAGGGGGTCCATATGTACCTAACCCCGAAAAGGCGCATTCGCGAAGGCATTTTACGCTGGTCACATGTAAAGTACTTCAAAAGAGCGAAAACAAATTTAAAAAATTCGAAAAATCGGACAAACCGTTTCAAAATGGCGGCCACAAGAAAATTTGTTGTGTCACGTCAATGTTTTCCCGCCAAAAATTTGAAAACTCGCTTCCCAATGGAATTTTTCAATAAAATTTGGCTCATATTTGCAGTATGTAAGTAAAAAAACATTCTGAAAAATAATTTAAAAAAAGTTGTTCGGTTACGATTTTATGGGTAAAACAAATTTGAAGAGTGCCCTCGAAAATGCTTATCATGGGCCAATTCCATCGTGACAGGCGTGACTTTTGCATGAACGTTTTTTCTGTGAATAGCTGGTAAATTTTATCTACAGGCAACACTACGGAAACATCCCTATATGTTGTAGTAAACATTCCATATTGGATGCAAAAAGTAAAATTTTTAATCTAACTCAATCACTGTCTTTAAAATGGGGACACAAAGTGTGCGTGACAGGCGTAACCTAAACTGACACTGCATTTTCCAAAATGTGGTTTAATGCTGATTTCTATCCCTTTCCCACGGGTGATGTGATTTCTGATTATGTTGCAGTATATCTCCTTGGGAGAACCAATCAGGAAACATTTCACTTTTGGAGCTGTAGCTCTTAACTCGGAGAATACAGGCTAAATCATTTCGTGACAGGCGTGACGTGACAGGCGTGACATTTGTGCACACTTAGTAAAACTTAATTTTAGCAATGCATCTGTTGTCAAATAACTTCTTTATTTTTGATTATGATTATGATTTATTTTCAACAGTTTTTAATACTGTCTTATGCAAGTCTAATCTATTTTTGAGTTTTAACCCTTGTCCTCCTGAGCTATTTTTGTAACATTTCCTCCGAAGGGTTTTTGCAACCACCCTAATATTTTAGAACAGAACCTCCTATGAACTTGGTTTTGCTATTAATAGATAGGTATGATCCTCCCCTATCCGGAATATACCAAGATCATCAAACTTAGGCGTTACATAATTATGACGTCATAAAGCACTTTCGGATTGAATCAGGCAAAATTCCATTATGGCAAAAATGGCCACCATAATCAAAATTTTGCTAAAAAACTTCTAAAAAACAGATTTTCGTCATGTGTTTTGCTAATTAAGAAGAGAAATGATGACTCTAACATGTCTTATAAGTTTGAGTCTTATAGCAAGCATATTTTTTTCAAAATGGCGACTTAAACATTTCCGGGATTTCACCAACCCCCCTACACCCCAACTTTGGCGGCCTACCCTATCATTAGGTGGTACCCTCTAGGTTTTTCATCAACATGACCGCAAAGGATGTAAAAGAGATTACCCAAATGCCTGGGGCCGGTTGCTTTTGCGGTTTTATGAGGGTGAAAAACCTTAGGGGGATTGCAACAACCCCCCCCCCCCCTCTTCGGAGGACAAGGGTCAAATATGGATTTTTGTAGCCATTTTGGATCTCATTATGTAAACAATATAATGAAAGATGTTAAAAACACCCTTGAAAGAAAATTTTAACTGTTCTTATCCTTAATGTCATTTTCTATTGGTCATTTAATTTTTTTTCGTGTTTTCAGTGTTTTTTAATGGCTTTTAATCCATTTTCAGCGACAGAAGTGTGTTTTGGTGGTCATTTTGGACCTATTGTGGGTGCCATTTTGACCTTGAAATATGTAAATGACATTTGATCTTGTAGTTACCCTAATTGTTTCTTTCACTTGTTTTTCTCGATTTTCATAAAAATGTGCTGTTTGGCAGTCTATTTGGCGGTCATTTTGGCCGCCATTTTGATTTGAATCATGTGTATGACGTTATTTTAAATCTTATTTAGTTTGGTACAGAAGCATAACTTTTTCTTCTGAATTATACACTTTAATTATATCAGATATATATTGGTAAGAAGGCTAACAATGTTATTATTGTTGTTATTCTCCATTTTAATTTTAGTGTAATTACTTCCCAGAGCTAGAAATACTTAAAAATAAAACGTGACAGGCGTGACCACATATATAGGGTAGAATCGTGACAGGCGTGACCGATTTTGAGATGTAATAGTGGAGAAATAAGCAATCACTGAATGTTTGTATATTGCTTTGCAGATGAAGACTCTATGATAGAAGATATATATTGATGTTTCACCAAAGCATGACATTTTAATAAAACACAGCAAAAAATGTTCATGTTTTTCGTGACAGGCGTGACATCTGAAAACGACAAATTCCAACAACACACTACTCGGCTATGATTACCATTTATTACTAAAACATGATTGTACTATTATAGAGCACAGACACTGAGGCTTCTTACACTCATAAGGAAACAGTGTAATAATACACTTATAAGGAAAAATCTCAGATGTTTTTCTCTCTTTCAGTACCAAATCACTTTTTGGTGCAAATTTGAGGGTAAAAATGTGACTAAGGCAACATCCAACTTATACCAGTCATAAAATAAATTCTATTTGCTTTATGGAAAAAACAAAAGTAGTTCCTGAGACCTTGATTTGTTTACTTTCAACTCAAGTATTACTTTTATGTCAGAATTGAACTTGAAAAAATCATATATGTGATACAAGATCATGGAATTAGCCCATGCTAATTACCATGGGAAGGGATGTGTCGATTTGAATTTTTTTTGCCACCAAGTGAAGCGTAAAGTAAAGTTAGATAAATACATAGAAGGGCGATGAAAAATTACTTCGCGATTTTGCGCGCAAAAACCAAATGTTGGGACGATATGGACCCCCATCCCCTTGACCACTTAAGTGTTAAGATGATCTTAAGTTGTTTTTATGAAATAGGGTCTGGGACTTACTATAGAACCAGTATTCATGGAACCAATAATTCGTGCAAAATGAAAATTAAAAGTGTAGATTTCAAAGCTTTATTTCAAGACTGCATTGCTATATGCATATATAGTATTGCCCCCTTTTTCTTGTTTTTATTGGTCTTTACGATACATATATAAATTATGAAACTTTAAAGACCTTTTTACCTGAGGCAGTAAATTCATCGTCGAGAATATCTTAACACATTTAAAAAACACTATCCTGGATAAAAGTTCGATTTGTCTTCTCTTAATGTGATCTATTTTAATATCTGTTCTGAATACATCATAGATATTTGGTATTATCAGATACATATAATCATTTATTGATATTGCAGGCTTAAGATATGTGATTTTATTACTTAGTAAATAATCTGCATTAAGCATTTAAGACGGCGTCTAATAGACGCGTTCTACAGCTGCGGATGCATCATAGCATGTCATTTTTGATTTGATGAGGGATCATATGTGATGACTCACACCGAAAAGGGAGACTTTGCGACAGAAAACTTTTCAAGATACAGGTGAAAACAGGCAGCAAAAAATAGAGAAAATAATAAAAATTTCCAGCAGATTTTCTGTCGTAAAATTTGATCGCCTTGATCAATTTCAACAAGTAAGGTGTCATTTTAAAGCTTAGAAAATGTTGCAACAGATGAAAAGAACAAATCAAAATTGATATCATCTTCAAAGTCCCCCCCCCCTTTCGGTGTGAGTCATCACATATATGAAAGTACAGATTAACGTTGGCAAATTAAGCGAGTTAGACCAGACACTAGACATATATAATTCTTGACTATGACAAGCAAAGCAAGTCATCAAACGTAAAGAAGAGTAGAACTCTGCTTCTTTTGAGTCTGGAATATTCAGTGGCAGTGTTTAATTTCCGACGATGCGGGATGTTTACTAGACATGTGTTTCAACCATTCAGGTTCACGTTTCAAAGATTTTTCATGGTGTCTCTCAAGGTACTGATAGAACGACGCGTTTTCTATCCATAAACTTTGTTTTAATTTTTAAGGAAAGAATGAGATTCAAATCATACATTTGATGGCTGGCTTTAAAAAACATTAAAAAAAATACTCCTTACTTAACGCTAAAAATATAAGGAAAAATATGTAACTTGTGCCGAAGTGCAGTTCCCATCCAAAGGCTGACAACTCAAACTTCTACACACTGTGGTTTTCTCTTATACAGCTTCAAATGTATCATGCAAGACGGTTTGTATGTTTATACTCATTAAGAAGGAAATGGTGAAGTATCACTCTTGCGGGCACTCTGGTTTATCTCGAATTTTAACTATTGTGTTGACAGTGGTCTATTTTTGGCAGATGCACCGACAATATTTTGTAACAAGCATTGTCGATGAAGCAATTATGATGGAAACTAAGTTTTACTTTCAGCATGAAAATACGTTCATGTTAGTTCAACGATTTATATTGAGAGCTAATAGGAATTTCATAGAAGAAGAAAAAAGGCAGTGCGTGTTTTCTTGACTCCTTAATGTTGATGGCCTGAAGCGACTGTAAGTACCCACGTTGTTCAATGTAACCAATTCTGATTACTTAGTGTGAGAAGTGGAAAAGGAAATTTTTCGTTCCTTGTGAACTCTCATGAAACTATAAATACCCGTCAAGCTAAGCATTTTAAGCATGGTTTCCTTAGTGTAATGTGAGGTTCTATTAAAGGTGAACTGTCTAAAAAATATGATAATAATTACAAGTAGTTTTCTATAGATTGTTTCTTTGTGACATTTGAATTGATTTAAACTATACAACATTAATTTTGAAACTAATTTATGTTCGTGTAATTAGCAAAATGGAGATCACTTGAGATTTGTACTTAAAGATTAAGGTTCATCTTACATTAATTGCATCAACGGCAACTTAAAGTACAACATGCAGAATGGTCGGTTATTTTCAGAAACTCAAGTCTCCTTACTAATGACATTACTTCGTGACCCTTCGTGACATGTTTAGGTTATGGAAGTTCTTTTCTAAATATACAATTCTACAGAACTGCTTAAATAGTATGTTGACGTAAACAGATATCAAAGTAAGCGTTGAGGAGGTGGTGTAAGTCAGCTAACTCCCGCAAAAAATGAATATGACATAGTATTTCACATGATAACATTTGCTATTGCACTAAAAATGATATTATTTCAATTATATTTGGCATCAAGCTAGTAGAAATAATAGAGATTCAAGTTAATTAGCAAAACGGAGATCACTTGGGATTCGTATTTAAAGATTAAGGTAGAACATGCAGAATGACGGTTATTTCAAGAAACTCAAGTTTCCTCACTAACAACATTACTTCGTGACCCTGCATATATTCAGAAGCAGTATATTTACAGTATTTGATGAATGAATAAAAAAGGTGATTTATGTTGGTGCACATAAATTTATTTTGAAACACTGGGTTTGTACATAAGAATGGTAGGAAGCACATGTTTTTTAACAACAGAATTAAAGACTGTCATAACGTACAAATGTACACGTTTTCATCAATATGTGGTTATTAAAACAAGAGGCTTGCAGCAAGTTTTTAATGTTGTTTTTGTCATCGTGAAACTACCATAAAACCTTGAAATCTTGCATGTTTTCTCGAAAATGTCGAAAATTAACGTAGATACGGTTTTGTGGTACTACACTCAGGCTCTCGATTCTTCGCTGAAGTGTTTTGAAATATAGAATTGGATTATAATTAATATAAAGATATGTCCGTATTAACATGTGTAAATGTGACGCGTTACATCAAAAGGTACAAGTTGTCGGCCAAGCAAGTTTCGAGATACAGGCCAATTAAGCTTGTAAATTATAATGAAAATAATAAGAAAACAACCGTCATTATTCATCATAACTTCGAAACTAAAACTTCAATTTTCACAAGCAATGTATCATTTTAAAGCTTATTTTGTCCTCTTACAAGTACCACAAAAATCTAAATTTTGTCCAAGGTAGACAACTTGTACCTTTTGATGTAACGCGTCACAAATGTTTAGATTGAAACTTGCAATAATTGTTTTATTTTCAAATTATATTTTCTTAAATTGAACTCTAACATGATAACGGTTAGCTATCTAATGTACTGCTGCTAGATGTGCAATGTATAGGTCTATATATAATTCATAACACCATTAATGTGTCTGCACGTGAAGCACTGCTATCGCAAAGTCGTAGATGTTTAAATACTTAAGTGCTTCATCCGGCAGATGACATTTTACCTTCCGTCAAATTCACGTTTTAATCAGTGGCAGATTTGAAAGTTTTGTAACTCTGAAAAAGCAGACTCGAGATATTGAATCGAAGTCTAAAACATACACATTAAAATGTCGTCTTTTCCTTTTTGTTTACATAAAAATTACAATTTTTGCCATGAAGAAATGCTCAAATTACACGAAAAATTAATATACGGATGCTCATATTAGACAGATAAACAGGAATGTAGATATTTTTGGAAGGCAAAACAGCCCGAGTTTATTCAAAATCGATAAAACATATATATTTGGGCATATTCACGGTAACGGAAGGACAATCACAGAATTTGTCTGTATTTCAAACACATACATTGCCAAAATTGAATTGGATAAAATAAAACTAATTCCATATTTAGTTGAGTATATCTGAAAGCATTCATATTCAACAGAAATTTTCTTATAAAAATTCCTCTGTCGCAAAATATGCATATTAATGAGGTCGGTCACGGAAGGACAGCAAAACGGACATGGTTTTTCACCTTGAGTACATTTTTGAAAATGTTTATGAAAGTTATGAAGAAATTTTCTTTCAAAGTTACTGAATACATTGCTTGGTGCTTCTGCAATAGTTTGCCACATTCTACATCAAAATATTCCCTACGGTTATGTTTTAACAATGCAAAATGCGAAGGGATCATGGTCACGGAAGGACGGTAACGGAACTTGTTTATGGCAGTGAAATAAATAGGAACGGGTCATATATAATCTAGAGACTCTTTCATAATAAACGCCAGTAAACAAGACATTAATTCCACCATCTCGCTCGTAAAAAGGGACGGTAGCCTTAATAATCATCATTTGAACAAATGCCCATATTTTAAATGGCTATCAATCCATGCGCTGGGAATGTGATGTCTTAAAAGTCAATTATTTTAGAATACTGGTCAAAATTAATTAAGTGAACCATGACATTAACCTGAATTCCTTGCGCAAAAAATAATTAAATTTTCACCAACAATTTCCGGTTTCCGGGAAAATTTGTTTTTCAAAAACTAAAGACTAAAGTCTCAAACTGGCTGAAATGACCATTTTAAATCTGAAAATGCTGTTTTTGCTTCAAATCGAGAAAACGGATTAATTTCAAGAAATCATTATAAAATACATAAAATAGTATATAACGGATAAACTCTCTAAACCTTTGAAAAATAGATGAAAATTCCTTTAAAACATACACGGTAATCACATCTCAAAATCAATACGGCATTCAAAAGGATAGGACATTATACACATTCGGTTGAAATTTGCATGTACGTGTTTCACATTCATTAGGAGTATTTCGTAACCCCAAATAAGATTTCGTATTATCTGAAAAGTGAAATGCCATTTTTCATGGTTAGATCTTGCATATATCACATAAACGTAAACAAGAGGGTCTTTATAATGTTATTTGCTCATTGTTTAAATTGGAGCATCATCTTTGTTTTCCGTATGTCAGCCAATACATTCTTTAAATAGCAAAATGATACTTCAAATTACACAAAGTGCATACTGTTTAGATATCCTATAAAAACAATGAAATACAAATAAATCAGACAAGTGACATGTGTGCAACCAACATTCAGGTACGAGAAAAACGGCTTAGTTTATTTTTTTTATGCATAGAAAATCGGCACAGACTGTCGTTTCAACGATGATCATGAATATTCATGAATTTGATACACAAAGTTAAAAAGGCTTATAAACTCATCCAAATAGATCATAATTCAAAACAATGTTGCATTTAGATGAATAAATGTTGTAAAAACATCCTGAAATCCAAAATAATTGAAATTTTGCGAAATATTTGTGAACGTTTATGTAATTTCTTCAGTGATTTTTTTCATTGAGTGAGGTCAAATTTGGTCTTTGCGTTTTGCCAAAAATCTACGGTTCTGGACTTTTAAATATATTAAAGCCATTTGGTTAATAGAAAGTGAAAAAGTTTTGCTAAATTTGTTGTGATAGCTTGGGGTAAAACACCCATCACGTAATAGAATGTGATATTTGATCCCATGATCCTAGTCAACCAACCGTCAAAGTTTAAATTTGACCTTTGACCCCCAGGGAAAGGTCGGAAGATGGGGTCACCATTGAAACTTTTGGTTGCTGTTCCAAGACAAACAATTTGACACCTTAATCTTAGAAATCGAACAAAATTGAAAATTTGACGTTTCTTTTGACTTTTGACCCCCAAGGAAAGGTCA
>JXSR01S063001.1:253529-264165 GCA_000969725.1 Ophiothrix spiculata
CACAATTTGGATCTCTATATTGTTATTTTTTCAACATGTAGCTTGAAGTATTGTTTTTGTTTTCCGTATGTCTGCTAATAGTTTGTACAAATAGTGAAACTGATCCTTCAGACTACATAAACTACATGCTGTTTAGACAGACTATGATATTTTGATAATTGTAATACAATATCTTGTGTGTTGTTCAAGAGTCAATGTCCAGCCAACGTTAATTATGAATATGAACCAGACAAGTGCATGTATGGTCAATTAAATGGATAACGTGTTTCACGTTGGGCAGTTTTAAAGACTGAAAAAGACGGGAAAAGTTAAAAAAACTGAATTAAAGTCAAAATCCCACTGAAAATCTCTAATACCTCTGAAATTATCTCTGAATTACGCTGAAACTACACTGGAATTTCATTAAATTTCAGCGTTATTCATTTCAGTGTTACTCTTGGCTTTTCAGTGATTTTTTCAGTGATTATTTTTCCTAGTGTATATTATTAAGCCTTAAATGATGGAAACAAAATTAAATAAATTGTCATACGTCACTCAAACGTTGATCATCATTACATCTATATAAAGGGAAGCTTTAGGATTAATAATCTCGTCTAGAAACATCCCACTTTCTTATTGAAACAACAGCAGCAGGAGCAACAGCAGCGGGCGGATGCAACAACAATGACCTAAATCAGTTGTCTAACTCTTTAAACTCCTCAATTGGCTTAGATGAATCAGCATGTTCATTAAGATTTAAAATGTGTAAATTTTAGTATTAATGTAATACTTACAGCAATAAATGTTGTTACTAGGATACATTTAAAAGCTCGTCAATCGAAAATCACTTGCAGTGCTCACAACATGAAATGACTTCAACCAATTACCATGATTACGTTTTCAGTAACAGTCACTTGTTGAACTCCCATTTACATTACGTTCATTTAGTTTTAAAATAAAATAAAACAGTCGACTCTATAAGCATGCAATAAGTGCCCTGTTATTAAACATCTATATATCTTTTTCAAACATTGAGTTATTAGTTACGGAAAAATTTCATTTGTTTGTATTTTTGGATATAGATTGTTTGTATAATAGTTCATAACTTATTCAATTTACTTTAACCCTTGTTTTACCAACGTATTTTTTGTAACGTTTGTTATCAACTGGGTGGGGGTGGTTACCATCCCCCCTATGAAATTTAAATTGGAGTGCTAAAAGTTGCTTTGCTTTATACCATAGTAAAGGGTAGGGTCTCCTCTATCCATTGATACCAAAATCATGGAAATCGGCCAAGGCGTTATGTAATTATGACGTCATAAGTACTTCCGAGTCGGAAAAATCACGATTTTGGGCAAAAATGGCCACCAAATCGAAATGTTGCTGTAAAAGTTCTAAATATCGGAATTTTGCCGGGTTTGTTTGCTTATACAGAAGAAAAATGGTGTTTCTAATATGTTCTGTAAGTTTTAGGTGAATACCATGCAGATATTTTTCAAAATGGCGACTTAAAATTTTCTCAGGTGGCAACCACCTCCCCCTACCGTCCGACTTTGACGAGGTACCCTGACCCCCCTGAAGGTGGTACCTACTTTTTTTTTCTCGCTAAAATGACCGCAAAGGATGAACTTAGAACTAACCAAAACTCCTAGGTCATTTCCGTTTGCGTTTTTATGCGACAGGGAATAATCCGTTAGGGGGGGGTAAAGCATGTAGTCCCCCCCCCCCTTGGTAAGACAAGGGTTAATGATCTCGCAATGAAAATTTAATTGCCCTGTGTGATCTTCAGAGGGGTCGATGTCCTTACCCTTCGAGTTTGTTTCCCGTTGCATGAAATTGCAAAAGCAACTGACCAAAAAGGAAAAAAGGAGTTATTAAATGTTTATAACTTCTTTTTGTCCTTTGTCGTCACTTTAATGAAAATTAGGGTACCAGTTACGATTGGGATAGGGTAGACCGTTAAAATTGAGTGTGATTATTTAACGCCTTAAGTAATAGCAAAATAAGTTCATCATAGGTTCAATTCGAAATATTTTAGTGGCTGCAACACTCCTTGGTTAGACGTATCAGAAAAATAGTCTGGTTCTGACTAAGGTTAATGTCAATGAAATATTGAATTAGGGAAAGTCGTTAAATATCATTTCTCATCCCAAGTAGTAAATAGTATTTCGGTGTTTCTAAAGTAACAAAATGTGCGCTATGTAGCAAAAGGTATTGCTTTTTACGTTTCATAAAGTGTCATATTAGAAAGGTTAACCATAACGTAAATTAATATTGACGGAAGGAAACATGTTTGCACTGGTATTATGTGTTTCATCCTTTTTGTGAAACAATTTATATAGTATAAAACGGGATAATGAATGTAAACTCCTAGTAATGTGCTTTGCCACGACATGCTGGTGGCATTATCTCGTGGATTCCATCGAGAATTCATGGTGTTCCATTTACATAATTTGTATTTGTAAAATCTAAAATCCATTACTAGTGAATATATTGCTTCAAGTCAAACATTCGAACACAATATACTTTAGATAATGTTTCTGATACAGTTTTACTCCCAGCAAAAGAGTTATCACAGAAAGCAAAACAGAATCAAAACTAGAATATTAACTTTGAGCTGCTTCAAATGGCATTTAATATGATTTCCAGATTCTGTTTAAAAAATTGTTGACCCATTCAATCAACTTTTGCCTCATTTTATCAATATAATATATGTCAAATATATCTCATATCGCTAATATCTCCAAAATATAAGATATACAGAATAGTTCATTTAACAAAACATTTGTAGTCACGTAACTGTCAAATCCTTTAAGGTGTCTGGTCCATGATAGATCCGCCCGAAGAATTTTAGTAAAAATCGGCAAGAATGATATTTTATCGATGTAGAACCGATTTTTAAATATTGGGGGTCACCGGACTCGTTTTTGCATGAGAGTTGGTTTAAAAACAGCATTTTTGGAGGGTTTTTTTGGGAAAATTAGTACAGGGGTCTATGGGAAATATGGCAAAAGTGGAATTATTTAGTGTTGATTCCAAAAATCTGCCTGAGTATTTGTGTTAATTTTTTCACAAAAGTTGCGCACAAATAAAAAAATAAAAATTGGGGGTCATCGACTTAGTTTGTGAGAAAAATAATAAAATATGGCAATTTTTAGCTTCAAAACACTACTCAGAGTATATACGCATGCGTATTGCGGCACTTACCTACTCGGAAACTAGCGCGTACTGGTACGCGTGGACCAAACACCTTAAAGGTGACTACAGTTTGCGGTATCTTCGAAATGGAAGATACCGAAAGTTTTAAAGTTACACCAGATATTTCAAAAGAAGATGTCATTAAAAAGTGGATCATTTTAATTTCTTTACCACTTTAGTGACCATGGGGGGGGGGGGGGGTTCTAGAGGCCCCAAAACAGGAAAAACAAAAAAAATACAATGCCGCTCCATGTAATTGTCAAACTTAACTGAGTAGCAAAACAAAAGAAATCAAATCGACCAAGTCGTTTTCGTGCTAATTAGCATAAAGAAGTTATTCAATTTTGTTTTTTTATTATCATTGACCAGAATTTCAACGTAAACTTCATGTGGGAAGAGCGTTTTTATGGGAAGGGGGGTCCCCCTTAAGTGTTAATTTGTAATAAAGAATCAACATCGTTTATTAAGAAATATCGTATAGATTACGGTATAAATAAATTCCGTTTAAATAATTAATAAGTTACTCTTTACTCTTTCCATCGAGAAAATTTATATGAAAATTTAATTTACTAGATTAATTTTTAATTTTTCCCTGATCAAATAAAAAAGGGTTTGCAAAATTAATACCCGATATCATAATGAAGACGATATATTTATTGTCAGTCATGTAGTGTTCTCACAAAATAAATCAATGTCAGAGTAATATTTTTTACACTTTTCAATAGAGTAATATTTTTTACACTTTTCAATAGTATATTAAGTGTGAATCCAAATTTTATAGGAAATTTTCAAGTCAAAAGGCAATTTTGAAAATTCCTAATCCCGTGTCTGGTTTTGGAGTACATTATTAAAACAAGCGCTACTTAAAGTTCACCATATAATGTATTTGTTAATTGAATGTTGATTTCAGTCATAAGTTCTAGAGACTAAGATTAATAATTGATCTTTACCTGTATTGTACTTCATGCAGTGGCATCAAAAATGTATAAGTAATGTCTTTTCAAGTTTTTCACAATAATGGTGAATTATCCTTTTGGTTTCATGAATAGAGCGTTTGCACGTGCCGTCATCGTACTCACAACACCACTTTCATGGGCCGGCAAACAAAAAGTCCCGTCATATTATAATCTTTTAGCAGTATCACATACCAGATCACGACTGATGACGACAAGAATATACATTACATTTATTTAGTTTAATTTTCAAGTCTTGATTTGAAGTCAATTACAAGTTACAGTCGATTTTGATGTCTTGTTTACATTACAAATTACTCCGACCCCACCAAGATGGCGGCGAGAGCGGTTGCGTGTATGGTACGTATTGCGTCGTGCAAACGCTCTATATACCTAAACAAGGAAGTAGTAGGAGCGATTGACGGGCGACTTTACGCATAGCATCCAATGACTTAATATGGATAGTATGTACCATCTATTACCCTTAGAGCTCCTAATGCTGCTTTCATACTATTGTCGCTTTGCAGTTCTGTCCCTTGCTTCCTTTCATACTTTTCCCGCTTCATGTCGCTCTGAAAGTTGAATTCATTTCAACTCAATTATTCTTGTCGTGCGACAAAATTTTGCCGATATCGATTATCTCAGGGGCATGTAACTTTGCTGCTACGACAACTGGAAGCGGCAAGATTTTGCAAAAAAACAAACCACGTCTTGCAGCGACAAAGCTGCAAAACTACACGAGTATGAAATAAGCATTAGATTTCAGAGCAGGTGTTACTGGTCAAGCTTCATTACAAGATGATATTTTCCGTAACTGTTCTTACGCTATTGCAATCTACGTACTATGGTCTACGTATGTCTGCACAACGCAAGCATCACGGGGACAACACTCAATTTCAGTATTGGGTATTTATCATTACGTATAGTTAATAAAAAGTGCAACTTTTTAATTGATGCAACACTTCTGTCATATTAATAACAGAAGCACGTAATTCTTAATGAAGATACCCCGGGTAAGTTGGTACGTCCTTAATATCGATGTCATCAACACTACACGACATTGTTAATATCGATGTTAACAAAACTGGACGACTATAATGTGTAGTGTTATAAAACTTCAACGAATCCAATGCAAACACAACTGGCCGCTGATCTGAGAGCTAAGTTACTTTCACGGATGAAGAATTTCTTTAGAATTCAGAAGTCAGGGAAAAATCTACCGTCGCAGTTTGATATCACATTCTTTGCAGGTTCGTTGACATACAGTTAGTATTTTATCTCCAGCAAAAGTGAAATGGTTTATTTTTAATGCATTGAAAATTACGGGATCGCTAAGTCAAAGAATTTAGCATGTTTCTTAACTTATCTTATTGTGTATGTGCATTGTTGTGCTTGTAATCTTTGATCAATGACGTAAATTTTGGTCATTTACACTAAGCTTTGACAACAAATTCGACACACAATTTACACTAAGCTTTGACAACTAATTCGACATACAAAACCAGCAGTATGATATAGATTTACAATCTATACAAACATACGGCAGCTATTTGACTAAAGGTCAGATTACTTTTATCCGTTTGCGATGCCGTTGCGGTGCGTTTTGCACTGTAAGAGTACTGGTAGTGGTACAATTTTAACATTTGATTGAATGGTGTTAGGTTGAAGCTGAGATTCAATTTTGACCGTCAGTTTTCAATGCAGTTTCTCATGCGTTCCGCAAGCGGTGCGTTTTGAATCGATATAATGGTTTTCAGCGAGAGTGATTCCTTATATCCGGTCCGTTTGCGGTGCGGCTATCCGGAAACTTATGCGTTTACTAGAATTGGTCCCTGGAGCTATTCATCCGTTTTGAATGCGTTTTTGCCGTGCGGAAACTTTTCAATTAGACAAGATGATGAAATGGAACCGCATTGAAAACGGGCGGACAGAATTGAATCTCAGCTTCAATCCGATATCATTCAGCTCCATTCAATCGTGTGCTTTAAATTATACCACTGCCAGTACCCTTACAGTGCAAAATGCACCGTAACCGCACTGCAAACGGATAAAACGAATCTGAAATTAAGACCCTGATCTTACCCTCTTCAATTACCTGCACCTACTTTACTCTAGATAATTCTATTGAACGTTTGCTTTCACTTTAATCCACCAAATGCTAGAAGGCTGTATGTATATACATTTGTTTTGATATAAGCCTCAATTATTCTCTAAAGTCAGCGTCATTATTCTTCGGACGATGTTAATAAACATCCAGAGTGCAGGGCCAATTATTTACAAACGCGATCGTATATGCTGCAATCCATGGTCACGTGATCGATTTTGTCCGAGGAATTTTGACAGCTCGACTTTAATTATGAAAGAGCGTTGACAGTTTGTAAATCCTCCACGAATCATCTAAGATAATAAATAAAGTAAGTGATCTGATATGTACATACTATGTTCATACCCAATGAGGCAGATATGCTACTGAAAATCCCATGAGAATCCCCAGTGTTCCATTTACATTTGTATTTGCAAAATCTCAATCTCTAACAAATGAATACATTGCTTAGAGTCAAACATGCAGACGGTTTTCATACACAATTACTTTAGGTAATGCTTTTGATACAATTTTGCTACAAGGAATAAAGTTATCCACGAAATCAAAACAGCATCAGCATTAGGAAACTAAAGCAATCTGACGTTGTGCTGCTTCGTGTGGTTGTAAGATTCTACTCAATATGACACGTGGGACATTCGTAAATTTTACGTGTAGCGTCACTTGATCGAAATTAGCAGTATAAAGTCGCAATTTTTAAGCATGAAGCTAGTCAAGTCTACGACGAACTTTTTTTTAACTAAAAGGCTATCATGATGAACGACAAGCAACGATAAGAAATAGCGGTTTTACAGATTTTTCAAAATCAGTGTTAAATATAGCAGGTTGAGGTAAAATAAAGAAATACATAAGAATTGCGATCAACCATGAAATTTTGATTGGATATGATGTTTAACGTATTATCTTGATTTAAACAGAAAATGCTAAAAATCACAAGCTGGATGTTTTTAAAACGACTAAAACTGTGGTTCCTTTTGGGACTTAAAACCTGGTTTCCGGGCAACACAAGCATTCACTGTTGTGATACCAATGCTGCGGCTTCCTTCCGATCATCAGGCACCGCTCGGCGACCAGTGGTTACGGTATGTGACCATAGCAATAATAACCGATGGTTGCCCGGTGACTGATCGGTCAACGCAAGCATTAACCATGTCATACCGATGTTTCGGTGTTAGGCTAAAAAGCAAGATTGTTGTAAGTTTTGTAACTAGCCTGATCATCTTTTCTCTCTTTGAGTGCTGGTTTACTGAGATACCAATCAAGGCAATCTGTGTTTTATGCTAACCAAGAATTTACTCTGTACCATCTTTTATGTTTGTCACTTTTCAAAATATCGAGCACGACGTATGTTCTGTGTACTAGTATGAAACCCAAATGTATGAGATCCAAAGGACTTATCTCTCTTTGTAATGCTAGGTCACATTACCACCGGTCGCCGACCGGTGTCTGGACATCGGAAGGAAGCGGCAACGCAGAAACTTTAGTATGACATCGGTGATTTCTTGCGTTGCCCGGTGTTCATCGATATTGGACCATAACTGAAGAGATAGTAAATGATATGGTCACATAACCACACTGATAACCACCGGTCGCCAACTAATGTCTGGTAATTATATGATAACTTAATTAATGACTAATAATGAAATTCGAATTTCAATAATTGTTTTTACAGAATTCACACAAGATAGTTAAGATGTTTTTCCAAACCAAACAACATGAGAGGAGCGTATGTAGCAGGAAACTTTCGAGCTCATTACCAGATCCACTCGAACAATACAGAAACTTAACTGTATGTTTAAGCGACATGACTACTGAAGAAGATAGAGCTTTCTTCAAGTTCATTCTTGAAAAGGTAAGAAGTGAAGAAAAAATCAAGCTTAAGCCTATTAACTAAACTCTAACAACTAAACAAATTACGGTATTGTAGGTATTAAGAATGTCATTTGAGGACTTAAATATAAAAAATGTAACATGCCGGGAAAAATAAAAACTATCAACCAAAAAATAAATAATATACTTATTACCTTGTTTTCGCCATATCGTCAGACATGTTGTAGTACATGTTGACTTTTGTTATTGTTTTACCCGCGCAGTTTGTTTCGTTAGGGCACTGAGCTTTCACAACTCCCTCTTTTCCATTACCCTCAGTTCAGTTCATTGATAAAGGCGTTCCAAAGATAAACTCATTTTACGAGGGTGGTATAAGTTATTTCTACTTCTATAGTAATGCCTTTTTTCTTCATATTATATTCTAAAGGAAACACAGAAGAGGATTAGAAGTGCGGAATCTAAACGTTCTAATTCCCTCATGAAACGGTACAAAGGCGGCTATAAGAAAGGTGAAACGGAGGCTAAACTCACAGCAAAACAGGTAAGGATAAATATCATAGTATTTTTAACAGAGTATATAATATTTTCAAAGTATATTAAATAGCAAAATTTCTTTTTTTTTTCTGGCCAAATTTGCACAAAAGGTTGCCAATTGGCGAATTCTCGAGTTGCCAATTGGCAACTTTTATCACATGAAAAACATTCTGATTAAATAATTGTTACTTTTGTGATCAAAATCCTGTTTGTTTTTCTTGCCAAAACATTCTCATAAAAGTTGCCAGTTGGCAACTTTTTTAGCAAGAACATGTTAACATTTTATTTTGAAAGTCGCCAATTGGCAACTTTCTAACAAAATTCAGATATTTGGCGGTCCAAATTTTAGAAATTTCAATTTAATATAATTTGAAAATATTTAATACACTGTTTTTTGTGCCTTGTTGATACTGATACCCTTTGAGACTCGAGATACGGATTGGGACATTACATTTGGTTCTGTTCTGTTTGACAGCGGATTTGAATTTTGAAAAGTCAAGTTAGTACGACATGTCACAAGTCCGGCACCATAGGCACGGTGTAATGAGACTGAGTGTCCCCAATAACCAGGAGTCCGGGTCTAATTGAACTACACAGAATAAGTCGCAATCAATGATTTATTGATCGCACATGTACAAGTACGTTCTACATAATTATTGAATAGCAGCTAGGATATTCAGTCACACGGACGCCTTATTTCATTACACCGGTGCTAGTCCAACAATACATTTTTTTCTGTACTTTACAGTTTTGCCAGTCCAAAATTAGAAACTCTGCAGTAGACAAAAAAACCCGGAGCTTTAGTGTTAACATAAAAACATTGCACCAGTTCGAATTTTGAATGAAAAAAAAAAGAAAGACACTGCACAAATCCAAATTGTCTGCCAAATATTGAGTGGAAGGTGCAGGAGTTGTTGTTCTGTTTAAATCTGGGACCAGAAATTGCGCTACAGAACGTTTGCTCTCATAAGTCACACCAGTAAGATCCTTCTTGCGATTAACAGAATTAATCGAAACCTTGAACAAGAACCAGAAGATCGGGCTGCGTATAGGTAACGAAGAGGGGCCAGATAATGTTATAGTGTTTACAAGTTCAATTAAAAGACTGTTTGGATCAACAAGCTAAATATTGTGTTCAAAGACTATTCAAAGAAGTTTGATTCTGTAAGCCACAACAATTTATTATCCATCCTCTTAGACATGGGCTTTCCAAATACATCGTTGCATTACTCAAAACTCTTTATGTAAATCAAAGAGCCAAAATACTATGGTGAATAAACAGACGAGTTTGAAATAGGGAAAGTTACAAGACAGAGCTGCATATTATCACCTACCTCTTAATTACATAATTATACAGAAAGTGAGGTGAAGGAAGCAGAACCTGATCATTATGACAACAGATTTGAAGCATCTCAAACCTTGGATATGCTGATGATACATGACTAATTGAATAGTCCTTAGATGGTATTGGAAGCCTCGCCCATGCAGTCAACAATGCTGTAAACAATCTCAATCTACATCTTAATGTTAATGTTAATAACACCAAACTGGGTTGTGGAATCCATAAAATATCTTGTTCCACAAAGAGCAGAGACGCTGATTGCACCACCGATATAAAAAAAAAACCATGAAACACAGTGTATGTCTTCCTCTTTGTTCATATGATAAAATAAACATGACTAAATAAGTGTTTTAATCATATTTTTCCTTTTCTTTCTTTCTTTCTTTTTTTGAAACTTGCAGTCTAAACCGAGAAGAGGAATATTGGTCGGTTTTCTCCGAAACAGCATAACTAGATTTTGGTGATTTGTTTCATCAACACATTAGAGTCAGTGGTACTTGATTAGGCAGTATAAAGTTCTTTCATTTTGTCAAACTACTTAAACTTAGTAGAGAAACCAATGTCTTGTTAATTGTGGATTAGATTTTTAAAAATAAGGTCCAGTATTTTTGCAAATTTGGCGACCTTTTTGTCGACATATTTGTTCAATAGGTCAACCGTGATTGTGTGTAAATGTATGGTATTTTATAGGTCAACCTT
>JXSR01S063001.1:265985-278682 GCA_000969725.1 Ophiothrix spiculata
TTTAATACTGTTACATAAATTTATTATGACAATTATTATCAAATGTCAACATTTCATATAGCACAGATTGACGAATGAAATTGTTAATACATAGATCAATTTGTTGAGTGATGGTCAAACATGAAAAATGAAAATTAATAAAAATAGCAGAACAGAATCTGTTCATGTTACGAGAAAAATTTACATGTATTTTCCGTATACTGAAAGCGTGTCAATTTCTACAAAATATGCTCATAATTAGAGTCCGATTTCTAGAAGGCAGTGCCTTAAAAAGTTTCACATCAAGTTTTATGGTCTTCCTCAAACTTAAAAGATGTGTTTCAGATGCGAATGAAGGTCTAAAACGTTTTTCTAGACAAACAAAATGTGCCATACGGAGAGCAAGTATCGGATCGCGGTAACGTACTATTACACAGGTTATACCAATCAGAAATGCTTGAAGCACTGGTCATTTGTGATTACTCACCCCAAAAAAGGTGGACTTTGCGACAGAACATTTTTCAAGATACTAGTGATAAAGAAAAAAAATAATAAGAATTTCCAGCAGATTTTCTGTTGTAAAATTTGATCGCCTTGATCAATTTTAACAAAATTATGTATCATTTTAAAGCTTAGAAAATGTTGTAACAGATGAAATGATGAACACAAAATTGATATCATCTGCAAAGTCCCCCTTTCGGGGTAAGCCATCACATTTGCTATACGAAATACACAGATTGCATCACAAACTAAACTTATCATTTGATTCGGAAAATACAAGAGATTGAGCTTAAAGTCTCATGTGCAAGTACAAAACATACGAACTTACCTTATCGACTTCCCTGATGACTGCAATTGAATGATAAACATTGATAAATTCGAAGTTTACAACACAAAAAACCATGTTTAATATCACGTGGACTCCTCGAGTCATTGTTAGTCATTGTAGCGTAACGCGGGTAGTTAGTTCCCTGCAATCTTTCCCTGGGGTGAAACCGATCAGCCGCCTATGAACCATATCGATAATTGACTTAATCCCGCCGTTGACGGGGTAAATCCACAGAATCGGACGGGGAACGGAACTCAGAGCGAGAGCAAGTAGTGTGTTTATCATACTTGGCCTCGTTCTGAGTTCCGATTCCCCGTCCGGTTCTGTGGATTTACCCCATCAACGGCGGGATTATGTCAATTATCGATATGGTCTATAGCCTGGGTGTAGGTACAAAACTTAACCGCTCTAGAGTTTGCAATAATTGATTGGTTTGAAGTTAATTTATTTTAATTTCTCTTTGGAATACTGTCATTTTGATATGCAAATGATTTGCATTTAATATTAAGTACATTTTATAAAGGTATTAATTTGACTTTTTTCAAAACACTGTAATCTGTAGTAAGCCTATGTAATTTAACCGCACAGGGTGCGAGTAACTTTTTTAATGACGAAGTGACAGTTCCCGAAATATATTATAAGTTCCCTTGGCGTAAGACAGATTGGCTGCAAGTGTCGCCGCTGTTTTCAAATTGGTCAGAACCTGACACTGTTCGTTTTTCAATTAAACTTTTAAAATACTTCTGTGTTTCTAATAATTGTCAAATTTGCAGGATTTTATATTTTGGTTATGTAGTTTGTAAATATTTATTTGACTAACTAACTGTAATGTGGTCATACATTAACCACCTCAATATTAAATATATTTTTGTTCATTCATCGGTTAAATGCCATACCTGATACTTACCTTGCATCGATTTCTTGCAGTATAATGCACAACCGCGATCGAGTCAGAATCGTCAGCCTATGAAATTATAAACGACCGATTGTTTATAAAATCCTCAAAAATCGGTATTCCATACGTGATTTGATTCTTTGTATTGATGCTGTCCGCTATGTCTATAAAGTCAGTCAGTTCATCTTCGGTAATGATGTGAAAACGCAGTGTATTTACACTCCTTTTTCTAGCATCAAATTCTATAACTGGCGGCTACCACTGTTGTTTATCGCCTGCGAAGCCAAAACAATCGCAACCCCGAGTTAATGTACCAAATGAGGTTAAATGAAATAGGCTACTGTCGCCATCAAAAATAGTATCTCGTTCCTTCAAAATTAGAATTGTTTTGTTACAGTGGTGCTATTTATAATCATAGCTTTTAACCAATCAATGAACAATAATATATTCATGAATGATATAAAAACTTATTTATAGGCCTACTTCATGTCTAAAATCGGACAGTCGATCGACCGAAGACAAACAATCACTATTTTTGACCTTATCGGGGCAATTCGTACCTCAAAATATATTCAATTTCTTCTTCGAGCATGGTTGTCGGGGATTAAGATAATTAGCCTGTTTAAGTTTGTCGTAAGTTAATCTCATTAAAGGACAAAGGATTTAGTTTACATTTGTAAACTAAATCGTAAATGACAAAATAAGCATCGATTTAATTTAACCGCACAAAAGAGGCCTGTCAATCAAAGTATAGGGTACAGTAGGCTATTGTCTTCGACGAAAGCCAAAACTTCTAGAGGTTTTTAGTTGTGCTTCTTATCGTGTAAACACATAAGGAATGTTAAGGATTGCAATTTCTCCAGTGGGGATTATCTATACTTATTGACTCCAGTTAATAGAATAAGTAATGGGTTAACAAAATATTTTACTACGGATTACAAAATGCATTGTTATGCACGGACAGATCATTTGAACTGAAATGAACTTTTTCGGTAATTTTTTGCATAATATAATGAGTGCTGTAATTTCATAGTGGGAGTTGGAACACAATTGAACATTGACAAATGATCCAATTAGATTTTTGCTATCATAAAAATGAAATAGAGCTAAATAGTATGCAACAAAATGGAACGATTTTCATGTTTCATAAAGTCTCAACATAGAAACATAAATCATAAATTACGGAAACATGCTTTTATTGGTATTGAGTGATTCAAAATGTTATCAAACAATCGATATATAAAAAGATATGAAGAATATAAACTCCTATAGTAATGTGTATTGTCACGACATGCTGGTGGCATTATCTCGTGGATTCCCTCGAGCATTCATGGTGTTCCATTTACTAAATTTGTATGTTTAAATGAAAATCTCTTACTATCGAATATATTGCTTCAAGTCAAACATGAAAACATAATTCACTTTGGATAATGCATCTAATACAATTTTGCTCCCAACAATAAAGTTGTTCCAGAAAGCAAAACAGAATCAAAGTAAAAATTCAAGTTAATGTTGAGCTGTTTCATATGACAATATGATGCGTAGATTTTGTTCAAAAAGTTACGACCCATTCAATCATGCTGGAAGCAACTTTTGTCTCATTTAATCAATATGATAAACGTCAATTAAAATTCATATCTCTGATATCTCTATCATTAGATATTCAGATTAATTTATTTTACTAGATGTTTTACACACAAAATAATCAAATCCTTTATCAAGCTTACAGTGACAGCTATTATTTTGCTGACATGGGATGCACATAGCATTCGGTTTCTGGTTGATTTCAATGTGATGAGGCAAATATAGTATAAACTTTTCCTCACATTTTGCAAGAAAACTTTAAAAGTGCAGCGTCTTGTAAGCTTTAGATTGTAATACAAATTTATATTGTTTATGAAAAAGACGAAAAATTGGCATTTGTATCATTTCAAAAAATAGGTTCCTTATAAATAATTAAATAATATTACTACTCTCGGTTTAAATATCGTAATGAGGTAAAGGCCAAACTTTTATTGAAGAAACTGATAATACAGAAAGTATAAAATTTACCTGATTTATATAAGGAGATATCGAATGTTGACATAATGTTGCCATAATGTGAATTTTGACTCAAAAATAGGCTAAAATGAGTATTAAAACTGTGTTAACAACTTAAAATATTCAAAATAATCAATAAAAATGATAATGATTAACAGCATATTAATAACTATGCTGTTAACATGGTTTTAATCCAAAATGGAGCCCATAAGAAAACCCAAAAGTACCGCCAAAATACTCAAAACCTAGAAAAAAACTTATTTGACGGCCATTTTGAGTTTTACATTTATTTTTTTGTTCAAAATTTCTGCAAAATGCGAATTCAATAGAAAATGGGTTATAAGTGCATAACCCTTAAATTTTGGACTAATTCTACATACAACGGAAATCTTTGCAAACATAATTCAGGAAAAGGAATCACACATTCCCTTAAAGTCAGTTTAATAATACATAGAGCCAACCAGAAAGACAGTTTGGATTTCATACGGAAGGCAATACATGTTTTCTTAAAATCTTTCTACTCCTTAATGTAGAGTTAAAACATGGCCTGAAGCGACAGTAAGTACGCACGTTGTTCAATGTAACAAAACCTGAATACTTACAGCGAGAAGAGGAAAAGGGGATTTTTCATTCCCTATGAATTCTGAGGTAACTACGTTACACTTACCAAACTAGTCACACGTTACTTATCATTATGATGCTGAGGCTCATTTGAAGTAATTTTTATCGAAATAAAATAATCAATTTAAAAGAAGCAACTTCAAGTTTATTAACACCAGGGGCGGACTGGGTTCTCAAATCGGCCGTGGCAAAAAATATTAAAGCGGCCCTTTCGACCATGGCAGCGACGCGAGCGTAGCGTGTAACGGGTGGGGTCCAGGGGCTCGCCTTAGGGCCCGGCGGGGGTCCAGGGAGCAACTTCCCTGGTGGGGGTCAATGGGGCGAAGCCTCCTGTAAAATTTGGGGTTTTATGCAAATTTAGGGGTCAAAGACCGCGGATTTAATGACCATTTTTAATCCCCCCAGGGCCGTCTATAAAACCTGATTACAGAATAACCGGCCCATATCGTTCTCAAATCTTCTTCCCTTTCTCCTCTTCTCTTTTTTTCTTTCTCCTCCTTTTCCCCTTTTCCCCTTCCTTTTCTCCGTTTTCTTTCATCTTTCATCTTTGTGAGTAACCGGCCCTGAGCGGCCCAAAACCAAGCGGCCCATGTGGCGATCGCCAAAACGCCACCGTTGCCAGTCCGCCTATGATACTGAGTATAGAATTGTTGGAAACACATATTTTTTAAGTACAGAAACCACAGAAAAAGGACTCTCATAATGTACAAATTTACACGTTTTCTCCAATATGTGGTTTTTATAGACACAATGATTGCAGTTGGTTTTTAACGATTTCTTTATCTGGAAACAACCATCAAATCTTGATATCTCTTGTTCTCGAAAATGTCGAAAATTAATGTAGATACGGCTTTGTAGCAGTCGCTCATAATTCTATGCTGGAATGTTTTGAATTGGATAAGGCCTACAATTAATGTAAATATATATGTCTATGACAAGTAACATGTATAAATGTTTAGATTTACACTTAACTGCATAAGGGGGGTACCATGGTACCTAACATTTGGTTTTTCGGTTCTCGCATTTTAGCGCCGCAATATTTCGGGTTGTTAATTTTTGTAATTGCCTAAATAGTAGTTGAGCTTCTTTTGGTGAAAAAAAAATTGAGGTCATTTTTCGAGATAATTAGCATAAATTAGCATTTTTAGGGGTGCAAAAGAATGATTTGCCCATAAAACCGCCCGGAGTAAAATTTTCAAAATGTTATTTCAACAATGTCAATTGATGTATTCATGATCTCCTAATTTGAGTCAAATTTCATTGCAGTGTTTATAGAAGTTGTTTCAGGGTGTTTTCTTAAGTATCTCATTCAATAATAAATCATTTTGGTAAATGTAGTAGAATTTTTATCTTCAAATTTATTTAATTAACAAACATTTTCGATTAAGCTGTTATAATGGAAAGCAAGTTTTACTTTCAGCATGAAAATACCTTCATGTTAGTTCAATGATTTATATAGAAAGCTAATAGGAATTTCATAAAGAAGGCAGTGCGTGTTTTCTTGACTCCTTCATGTTGATGACCTGAAGCGACAGTAGATACGCACGTTGTTCAATGTAACCAATTCTGATTATTTACTGCAAGAAAAGGAAAGGTTTGTTTTTCGTTCCTGTAAACAATGATGTAACTATATACATTATAAAATACCTACCAAGCTAAGTAAAAGCAAAGTTTCGAGTAGTGTAATATAAGGTTATATTAAAGGTGCAATGCCTGAGAGATATAATAAAAATTACTTGAATAAAAGTGACTTTCTACAGATTGTTATGGACTTGTTTCTTTGTGGCATTTAAAGTGACTTAAACAATACAAAATCAATTTTGAAACTATGTTGGTATTACAATTAACCTTTTTATCCTTAAACGCGCGTCCAAAGTTTCTACCCATGATTTCTAGTAATTACCACAAGGATGGTAAAGTGATAAAAACAAACAGGGTGAGTCAAAAGACACACTATAAAGTAAATGAACAAAACTTATTATTAAGTCCCTGAAAATGAACTCTTACATGGTTCTGTTAACGGTAAGCTATCTAATATTAAAATTTGAATTTAATGCTATAAATGGATTCCTTGTATAATTTCCTTTCTAAAAATGTATACATTTATGTAGTTTACTTTATCAGTTTTCAAGTTATGATAAAAACAATTTTAGGGATTGTGAGGCTCCACCTCCCTTAAATTGAACTCTAACATGATTCTGATAACGGTAAGTTATCTAATGTACTGCTTCTAGGTGTGCAATGTATAGATCTATGTATAATTCATAACACCATTAATGTGTCTGCACATGAAGCACTACTATCACAAAGTCGTTTCCGTAGAGATGTTTAAGTATTTAAGTGCTTCATCCGGCAGATGACATTTTACCTTCCGTCAAATTCACGTTTTAATCAGTGGCAGATTTGAAGAGCCTGCACCATTTGAAACTCTGACTTGAGATCATAAAGGAAGTGAAATCTAAAACATACACATTGAAATGTCGTATTTTTCTTTTGTTTAAATAAAAATTGAATATCGGAATGCAAGAGTGACCCAAGTCGACTGGAGTAGTTTTTAAGAAAAAAAAACTTCACAGTATGTCTGATATTTAAGTTATGCCAATTTGGCTCGCAGGGTAGGTTAATGAATCCAATTGCCATAGTATCTATAGTACTTTTCCTTAAATAGGTTTTTCAACCGCCATTTGAAATGAGACTACCGATTTTCAATTTGTGCATGTCTTCTAAGCAATATCGACAGAACCTACACCTAACACCAAACATCTTCCAATTTTAAGAGAAATTTTGGCCATGAACATGGTTTCGACTACTTATGAAACATTCAATAAAACAACATATGTATGCAAAACTGACCCAAGTCCATGGATTTTGACAACTTATGAGTACATAAACGACTTTTGGGGGTACTTGCGATGCGGATTCATTTTAGTCCTTCACGCACAAGGTAACCGTACTTACTGTATAAGAAAGTCTCTCCTGTGTATAACTCATTTTTGAAAAACAAAAGTCGACTTGCATTCTGGTATTCAATTGCCTGGATGAAATACTCAATTTGCATGTAGATTATTCGACTGCGCACATTAATATTAAACGGATACAAAGGAATGAAGATATCTCAAAGTAAGCTACCAAGGTCTAGTTACTTTTTCTGTTTAAATAATCTGCAAACGTAGAAAAGAGAAATTAGACCCCTAAAGCATTTACACAGGATTTCTTCTTGCCTGGAACCACTTTTTACTGTTTTACAAAAAAAAAAAAAAAAAAAAAAAAAAAAACGTCGAGGGTTCGCAGGCCTTTGTTCAAAGAAGATTCTTGAAGCTGAGGAACAAATGAACGTGCTTTGCAATAAAGTAAAATGTCTGCAATGTTTTTCAAAAACAAAAGACAACACCCGAGAAATATAAAGAAAGGTATTAATGTGCACTAACCATGCTAACATTATTCTCTATCACGTTTTCTCTTCTATCCCAAACTTGTTGTGTTTATATGATGTCAAATACCTTTCCTTGACATTGAACTGCATACAGATTATTAATTCATAATAATTCATAAAGATACTGTACGTGAGATGTGAATGCATTCATACGGTACAAAGATTAATTATATATTACTAGCCTTGGTGTGATACATTTGACACAATATAATTAGGCACGTTAATAGTCATTAAGGGGGGACACGGCATGGATTTCAGCAACTTATATAAAAATTGAGATAATGACATAGCCGAAATGTATGGAATTTTAGCTTTGAAACAGTTTTTGTTTGGTAAAAATCGGATATACGGTTCTCAAGATATGATCAAAGTGACGAAGTTTGTCCAAAAATGACACATTTCCTATACTTTTTAAAACTGCCCCCCCCCCCCATTTATCTCAAAAACGCTTTGACTTATTGACCTGAAATTTGCAGGTTGCCATGGCAACGCGGAACGTAATTTCCACAAACGCTCCCATAGGATTTTTTTGTTGCGTGACCTTTGACCTCTGATAATTAACATACTGTTGTTGTGTGTTTTTTTAAATACAGGATATTTCATTCGCGTTGATGATGTTTACAAGACATGTTTACAAGACAAGATCAACTGACCTAAGTTAGTTTCATGTTACTGTTAAGCACATACAGAAAAAAAATAATGTGAGAAACATTAAGGTGGTTTTTTTTCTCTTCCCCAAAACGTTTAATACTAAATATTTTATGGACAAACTTCTTCACTGAGTGTTATTCAAGTTATGACTCTAAGACGTCTTAAAGCCGCATCATAAGATTTACTTTTTGATTTGTTCATTGATCAATAACGTACAGACCAGCTCCTGTATTAAAGTTGAGCAAACCAGACTAGCTCTATAGGAAATCAATCTACAGGGTGTATCAAAAAGAAGTTTACAGTTAGGAAAGTGCTTCTAATTAAAAATACTTTTCTTTACCACATGAATTATGTTGCATTACTTGGGCTTCACAATCTATTATCATGGTATAACGCTGAAAGAAAGGTTTTGCCAACAATATCTATATTTAAAATTTGCTAGTATTAATTAGTAGCAAAAATTGATATGGAACGTAGATTACATATTTACAACTAGATATTTTGTCCCTTGAAGGAATACAACTTTCCTTGCATTTCTTTGCAAGATGGACTCGATTTAACATCAAGAAGTACATCTATATTTAAAATTTGCTAGTATTAATTAGTAGCAAAAATTGATATGGAACGTAGATTACATATTTACAACTAGATATTTTGTCCTTCGAATAAAGAAGTACAACTTTATTTGCGTATCTTTGCTAGATGGACTCGATTTGACGTCAAGATGTACGTACATGTATGTGTGTGAAAAAGATGCGTGCTTCCCTGTTTATAAAAAAATTGCCGGGGGCACTCAAGTATAATGTTGCAGGCGTAGCATGACCAAGAAAAAGTTGAATTAGTGTTGTTTTTGAGGACTGAAGGGTGAATCAGGTGACACCGTTTAGGGTATCAAAAACAGCAATTTTCAAGAAATATGGTACTTTTCAAACCCTAGTGTGAAAACAGCCCCAAGTATCGATAAATTCCCAATTACGGGTGTGGATGGGGGAAAATTGTATATTTTGGCTTCAGAACCCTCCACGCTTTAGGAGGTGTTTTGAAAACCTGTGGTCACGCTATGCCTGCAACATTATACTTGAGTGGCCCCCGGGAAATTGTGTGTATCAAAGCTATGCTAAATAAGAACACGTGCTATTGAATGTCATAGCAATATTGTATAAGCCTCTTGAGGTTAAAAGATGGAAGTTTTATCTGTTAGTTAGTAACAAATAACATTTTGAGATTTGGCTTTATTGTTGACAACAGCAATAGTTGTATTCTTTCGTCTGATGTAGCGAAACGTATGTTTGTACTGAATTGAACTTATATTACACTAGCACTTTCTTTCGTTTGTAAACAGCATCCAACCGAAGGCGCTTAACTTTACCGTTATTTAACTGCATTACGCGTTTTAAAGGTTTTTGCTCAGAACCCAAGCAGATTTCAAGTTGGTTTTCAGCAAGATGTCATGTTTACACAAACATATAAAATTCTTATTTCATTTGCCATTGTTGTTATCTTTATTCTAGAAATTCAAACTAAATACAATAGGCTAGTTCAAACTGTTAAAAGTATTTATTTCATAAATCATTATTCCTTTTTAGTGCGTCTACCAATCCATGCAACCAGTATATTGTGAGGTTTATTCATATTTACAAAACATGTAGATAGGGAACTTAAGATTTTGTAACCCAATTACCAACGATCACGAATTATAGTGCTAATGTCTTTTTTTTGTAATCTTCTAATAAAGGTTTACAATAAAAAATGAATTTGTTTACGATACAAAACACTCACCCATTGCAAGTACGTATTATTTAATGGTACGATAATTCAGAACACACGTTTTGTAAAATAGATGAAAAAATCAGGCATGTGAAGATTATTATATTTTTATGAATACATATGATTTTAACATACAGCAGTTGCTTGTTGAATGCACGATAATAATACGAAAAGGAAATAGGATACTGGTTGAATGAAAATAGGTATCACTATATCCATGGATGCTATATCAGACTAGTAGATAGCAAAAGATTACAAGGGATTATCCATATTAAATACATCACTAGTTTCATCAAGGGTTGCATGTTGTCACATTTTAATCAAACACATCATGATTGCAGTTTACCGTCAAAGAATGGGACTAGGGGGACTAGTTAGCGCCAGATTACAACTAGTTAATAAAAACTGCAGACTTTTTCTTTTTCTTTGTTTGAGATTGAACTATTCGTAAACTCTGCTGAGTAGCCTAGTAAGTTACCTAGGTTTTTAATGAAAGCTTATGAACGAAAATTCGTGTTTTGTATTGTTAAACAAACACATTGTTTGTTATTCATTTCTGTTCCATTTATTGAAGTCCTGAGAGTAAGTTTGATTCAAATTTTCCTAACTTATTAATTTATTCTTGACAATATTTACTTACTTAAAAGGATATATTATTTATGTCGTTAATGTCATTAATATAGTGTTTTATAATTATGTTAAAGTTGTTTATTTATCTTAAATATAGGATACATTATTAATGTCGTTATTGACATTAATTTTACAGTGTTTTTATATGTCAAAGTTGATTATTAATCAAAGACCACAATTTGGATCTCTATATTGTTATGTTTTCAACATGTAGTTTTAAGTATTGTTTTTGTTTTCCGAATGTCTGCTAATAGTTTGTACAAATAGTGAACTGATCCTTCAGACTGCATAAACTACATGCTGTTTAGACAGACTCTGATATTTTGATAATTGTAATACAATATCTTGTGTGTTGTTTAAGAGTCATTGTCCAGCCAACGTTAATTATGAATAAGAACCAGACAAATGACATGTATGGTCAATTTAAAGGATAATGTGTTTCACGTTGGCCAGCTATAAAGACTGAAAAAGACGGGAAAAGCTGAAATTACTGAATTAAAGTCAACTCTAATTGGTATTCATAAGATATTGTTTGAATCTTATTATAAATTCTTAAATGATGGAAACAAAATTAGATAAATTGTATACGTCAGTACAAGAAAACCCCAACTCCAATAGCTCCCTTCTGTTAAGTTCTGTAAAATATAAATGTATACAAATCTCTGAAAATGCTTTCAAATCACTAAAAAGCATTTCCTATGTACTATAACAATTATCTAACACTGTCTAAAAAAAGTCAACTACAAGGTCAAATGTGACACTATGATTAGTATATTGACATGGAAATGCTATTTTAGTGATGTTAAAGCATTTTCAGAGACTTGTATGCCTTTATATTTTATTAGTATAATAAACAAAAGGGAGGTATTGGAGTTGGTGTTTTTTTACACTGGCGTATTCAATTGTCACACGTCACTCATACGTTGACCATCATTACATCTACATAAAGAGAAGCTTTAGGATTAATATGTTCGTCTAGAAACATCCCACTTCCTTATTCAAATAATAGCAACAGCAGCAGCAGCAGTAGCAGATGCAGCAGCAACAACAATGACCTAAATCGGTTTTCTTACTCTTTCAACTCCTCACTTGCCTTCGATGATTCCGCATTTCAGTAAGGGTTAAAATGTGTAAATTGTAAGTGTAAGTCTTAATGTTATTTGCGTAATTTTTAGATATCCCATTGCGTTACTTCCAGCAATAAATTTTCTTATTTGGATAAATTTGAAAACTCGTCAACAGAGAATCACGTGCTCACAACGTGAAATGATTTGAACACATTACGCTGTAAGAAAACGTGACTTGTTGAAGTCCCATTTACATTACGTTCATGTTGTTTCAAGGTGAAAAAAATAACATTCGACTTTATCACTTGTTGATAAACTTGTTGAGGCAATTTGTACCTCACAGCATATTTATATATCATTTTCAATGATGAGTTATTAGTTACGGGTGAATTTCATGAGTCAATGTGAACATTTGTTTGTATTTTAGGATAAAGATTGATTGTATAATGATTATAACTTATTCAATCTACTTTTATGAACTCTCAATGAAAATTTGGAATAAAATTTGCCCTGTGCAAAAGATCAGAGGGGACGATGTCCTTACCCTTCGAGTTAGTTTCCCGTTGCATGAAATTGCGAAAGCAACTGACCAAAGGCATTTAATAACTTCTTTTTGTCCTATGTCGTCACTTTAATGAAAAATTAGGGTATTAGAAAAATAACCTGGTTCTGACCAAGGTTAATGTCAAATAAAATAATTATAGTATTGAATTAGGGTAAAGGGACCACTTCAAAACTCAACCGGCGGTTGACCGCCCGGAACCGCCGGTTCTGGCCGGTTGCTG
>JXSR01S063001.1:279818-294499 GCA_000969725.1 Ophiothrix spiculata
GGTTGCTATTGCTATAAACAATGACAACCGCGCAGAACAGGCGGTTCCGGGCGGTCAAACGCCGGTTGAGTTTTGAAGTGGCCCCTAATATATTTCTCATCCCAAGTAGTAAATAGAATTTCTGTGTTTCTAAAGTAACATAATGTGCGCTATGTAGCAAAAGGTATTGCTTTTTTACGTTTCATAAAGTGTCATATTAGAAAGGTTAACCATAACGTAAATTAATATTGACGGAAAGGAAATATGTTTGCACTGGTATTATGTGTTTCATCCTTTTTATGAAACAATTTATAGTATAAAACGGGATGATGAATATAAACTCCTAGTAATATGCTTTGTCACGACATGCTGGCGGTAAATATCTCGTGGATTCCCCCGAGAATTCATGGTGTTCCATTTACATAATTTGTGTTTATAAAAATAAATCCGTTACTAGTGAATATATTGCTTCAAGTCAAATATGCGAACACATTATACTTTAAATAATGTTTCTGGTACAGTTTTACTCCCAGCAATAGAGCTATCACAGAAAGCAAAACAGAATCAATACTAGAATACTAACTTTGAGCTGCTTCACTTGGCATTATGATTTCCGGATTCTACTTAAAACATTTTTGACCCATTCAATCAACTTTTGCCTCATTTATATCAATATGATATATGTCAATTATATCTCATATCGCTAATATCTCCAAAATATAAGATATACAGAATAGTTCCTTTAACAAACAAATTGTAGTCACAGATGAATATACCTAAACCAGGAAGTAGTAAGAGCGATTGACGGGCGACTGTACTCATAGCGTCCAATGAGTTAATATGAATAGTATGGGCCATCCGTTTCCCTTCGAGCTCCTTAGATTCCAGAGCAGGTGTTACTGGTCAAGCTTCATTACAAGATGATATTTTCCGTAACTGTTCTTACGATATTGCAATCTACGTACAATGATCTACGTATATCTGCACAACGCATGCATCACGGGGACAATACTCATTTTCAGTACTTGGTGTTTATTATTAGGCGTTTTTGATAAAAAGTGTAACTGTTTAATTCTAAATGAAGGTACCCCGGGTAAATAGGTACGTCCTTAATATCGATGTCATCAACACTACACGACATTGTTAATATCGATGTTAACAAAACTGGACGCCTATAATGTGTAGTGTTATAAAACTTCAACGAATCCAATCGAAACACAACTGGCCGCTGATCTGAGAGCTAAGTTACTTTCACAGATGAAGAATTTCTTTAGAATTCAGAAGTCAGGGAAAAATCTACCGTCGCAGTTTGATATCACATTCTTTACAGGTTCGTTGACATATAGTTAGTATTTATCTCCAGGAAAAGTAAAATGGTTTATTTTCATTTATGCATGGAAAATTACGGGATCGCTAAATCAAAGAATTTATCATGATTCTTGACTTGTATCTTATTGTGTATGTGATTTGTAGTGTTTGTATGAATCTATGATCAATGACGTAACTTTTGTTCATTTACACTGAGCTTTGACAACAATTTCGACACAAAAAACCAACCGTATAACAGATTTACAATATATACAAACATACGGCAGCTATTTGACTAAAGGTCAGATTACTTTTATCCGGTTGCGGTGCGTTTTGCACTGTAGGGTACTGGCCGTGGTACAATTTCAAGCATAATAATTGAATGGTGTTAGAATGGTTGGGTTGAAGCTGAGATTCAATTTTGACCGTCCGTTTTCAATGCGGTTTCGCATGCGTTACGCAAGCGGTGCGTTTTGAATCGATATATTGGTTTTCAGCGAGGGTGATTCCCTTTATCCGGTATGTTTCCGGTGCGGCTATCCGGAAACGCATGCGTTTATTTGAATTGGTCCCTGGAGCGATTCATCCGTTTTAATGCGTTTTGGCCGTGCAGAAACCTTTCAATTAGAAACGATGATGAAATGGAACCGCATTGAAAACGGGCGGACAGAATTGAATCTCAGCTTCAATCCGATATCATTCAGCTCCATTCAATCGTGTGCTCTAAATTACATGTATACTACTCTCTTAATGTAAACGAGTGAAAATTTCACTCCCCAAAAGAGTGAAACTCTTATAAACCACTCAGAAAGGAGTGGTTTTTTATGTTAAACAGCTCATTTCCACTCATAAAGAGTGAAAATCACTCTTGAAAGAGTGAATTTCCACTCGTTTGAGGAGTTAAACGAAGGACAACTCGAAAAAGAAGGACTTATCTCTCTTAATTCTCTCTGTAATGCTAGGTCACATTACCACCGGTCGTCGACCGGTGTGTACTGGTGTGTGATCATCGGAATGAAGCGGCAAAGCCGAAACATCGGTATGACATTGGTGATTTCTTGCGTTGCCCGGTGGCCAACGGTCGGCCGCCGGTTACTTAATGATATGGTGACATAACCACCGGCCGCCAACTGATGTCCAGTGATCGGAAGAAAGCCAGTTAATTCTATGATTAAGTAATTAATGGCTAACAATGAAATTCGAATTCCAATCATTGTTTTTACAGAATTCACCCAAGATAGTTGAGATGTTTTTCCAAACCAAGCAACATGAGAGGACCGTATGTAGCAGGAAACTTTCGAGCTCCTTACCAGATCCATTTGAACAATACAGAAACTTAACTGTATGTTTAAGCGACATGACTACTGAAGAAGATAGAGCTTTCTTCATGTTTATTCTTGAAAAGGTAAGAAGTGAAGAAAAAATCAAGCTTAAGCCTAATAACTAAACTCTTACAACTAAACAAATTATTGTAGGTATTGAGAATGTCATTTGAGGACTTATAGATTATAAAATGTAATATGCCGGGAAAAATAGAAACTATCAACCGAATAATGAATAATATACCTCGTTTTCGCCATGTCATCACACATGTTGTAGTCTATAGACATCAAAGCTCCCGCATTTCCATGTCTTTCTATGCAATCATTCAATCGGGGCGGGAATTTTCAAAACGTACAATTTAATTCCTGAATGATGCGCGCGCATATTGCCAGGCAAAACAGTAAGAATTGACGCCATCGGTCAACTGGTCTATACAATATACTCCTACTCTTTACACATCTGTGCAGGTCACACATAATGTGTACTATTTAACAGTCGGTAATAGGCTCCAGTTTAAAAACATAACATTTTTAATCAGGTCTTTTTTCGCAGAAATACGTTTTATAAATCTTACGTTTTTGGCCTTACCAATAAACATTATTTGGAGCAACATTTTCCAATACCCTTAAGGCCACTTGAAGAATGTCAGAAATCTTTGCAAAATGTAAAAAACCGTTTCCTAAAACTTTCCGGGTACCAATCCGATGTTTTAATAGCATCAATAGTATGTGGAATGAGTTTATTTCTCCCTTTCCAAAATACTTTTTGCTTCTTACTCTTTAATATTCATTCTTTCTCCCATTTTCATTAGTTTTTATAACTTTTCGCTGTATAACGCTAACTCCAAAGACAGAATCTAACTTGAAACTCCATTCAACAAAATCTAGTTTGAACCGCCCCGTCCAAATACAACTTCACTTCTGCTCAAATACTATGATTCGGGCCCAAGCTCATCAACAAATTCTCCCTTGATGTCATTTCCATTTCTAGCATACAGGGAATTACCCTCAGTTCAGTTCTTTGATAAAGGCGTTCCAAAGATATTCTCATTTCATAAGAGAGGTGGTATACAATCATTTCTACTACTAGTATTGTAGTAGTAATGCCTTTTTTCTTCATGTTATATTCTAAAGGAAACACAGAAGAGGATTAGAAGTGAGGAATCTAAACGTTCTAATTCCCTCATAAAACGGTACAAAGGTGGCTATAAGAAAGGTGAAAAGGAGGCTAAACTCACAGCAAAACAGGTAAGGATTAATTTCATAGTATTTTTTGTGTCGTGTTGATTCTGATACCCATAGAGACTCAGGACCTTGACGTTTGGGCTGACAGTCACTACATCAAGCTCGACCCTTTCAAATCCAAGGTTATGCAGATATGCTTTATGAGAGATCAGCCTAGCCCCCAAGTTCTTACGATCGCTGGCAAAGAGCTTGAGGTGGTGACTGAGACCAAACTTCTTGGCCTGACTGTGCAATCCAATCTGACCTTGGATAAGCAAGTCGATAACATGATGATCAAAGGAAGTCGACGGCTATGAAACATGCTTTATCGTCTGAGGCGATTTGGACTACCAGAGGAGGATTTGGTTTCTGTGTTTGTGTCATATGTTCGACCTGTGGTAGAATATGTCGCTCCAGTTTGGCATGGAAGCCTTATAGATGAGCAGTGCAAGAAACTCTAAAGCATTCAAAAAACGAGCTTGCCGTATCAGTCTAGGTGCAAAATACAGTTCGTACACAGAAGCCTTAACCCTCACTGGTCTCCAGACGCTTTCTGATAGTCTCCTTCAGCTTCGTACCAAATTTACTACTGACTGCACCCAATCTAATAGATATTCTGATTGGTTCCCCCTCAACAATAAAACCCATAGAATGACCTATCAGAATCTGATCATTATGACAAAAGATTTGGCCATGTTGGTGGTAGAAGCATGTCAAACCTCAGATATGCTGATGACACGGCACTAATTGAACATGTTGAATCGTCAAATATGGAATTTAAAGCCTCACCCATGCAGTCAACAATGCTGGCAAGAATCCCAATCTACTATCTTTCTTTATCTGATAAAAGAACCAACCTCAGTATTCTACTAGAACTGGACAATGAAAGGGAACTCCAACAAAAAGTGATCCATCTGAAGATGGGTTATTTTGGACAGTGGTAACCATTTAGCAGCACAGATAATTAGGAAAAGGAACAGAGGCAAGCAAGAAAGCAATGGTTGACAACATCAAAGAATGTACTGGTCTCACATATTCAGAAGCTAAAAGAATTGCAAAGGACAGAAACAGATAGAGAGAGGCACAATGAGATGTGCAGATGTGGTCGCCAATCTCCAGTAGATGACTGAGGTAGACAGGCATTTAGAAAGCCAAACCATGTGTATGACTTTATTTCTCTTGTTCTTTGTTCAAATTATACAATAAACATGACTTAAATAGTAAGTGTTTTTAATCATATTCTTCCTTTTCTTTTCTTTTCTTTTTGAAACTTGCAGTCTAAACCGAGAAGAGGAATGTTGGTTGGTTTTCTCCGAAACAGCATAACTAGATTTTGGTGATTTGTTTCATCAATACATTAGAGTCAGTGGTTAGTCACTTGATTAGGTAGTTTAAAGTTCTTTGATTTTGGCAAACTACTTAAACTTAGTAGAGACACTAATGTCTTGTTGATTGTAGATTAGAATAAACAAATTGAGGTCCAGTATTTTTACAACATTTGCGACTTTTTTGTCGACATATTTGCTCCATAGATCAAACTTTATTGTGCCTCATTTTATCTTGTGCAATTAAAAAATGTGTGTAAATGCATGGTATTTTATAGGTCAACCTTCATAACATAACATAATTTATTTCTTCCACATATATGCACATTACAGTAACTAACATATCAAAAAATATTACAGTAAACTGGTAATAAGACATTGTGGAGGAAGACTGGGAAATAAGCATAAAGCCTGTCGAGTCCCAGACTCCATATTACTTAAATAGAAAATATACAAAATTGAAAAGCATACCATCCTCCCTCTCTACAATGCGATGGTTATAATAGAGGTATGGTTCTTTAACTGATATAAAGATAAAGATTGAAATTATTTTATATGAAAATTATTTCAACTTTTTATGTACACATAATATTTATGAATTATGTTCTTGTATCTTTACATAATCCGAGATGAGAGCATTTTTATATGAATATTTAAAAGACTTTATATTACTACTCACTTTTATATGTTTCGGTATATTATTCAAGATCTTGACACCTTGATAAGAAATTGGTTTATTGCAAAATTCAAGTTTACCCTTAGGAAATTCAAAATTAGAAGCATTTCTAGTATTGTAATTGTGGTTATCACTATTAGTATTGAACATATCGTATAGTGAATCTGGCAGTAAATTGTGACTGCATTTATACATAAAAGCATATTGTTTTTTTATTGTGTAATTAATATATAATTATGTTTATGTAATTGTAAACGTTAAGAAGATTGTACTTTTAATATATTAAATAATTTTGATGTTTTTTATGTAACTGGGCCATGTGGAAGAACAGAGGAATACTAAATGTCCCTCTGAACAAGGACCCCGTATAAAAAAGAAACAAACAAACTTTTTCTGAAAGACTATCGTCCAAGTTCAACTTTTTATAGATTTGTCTAGGTTTATTTACTTTTATCCTTAAATCACTTGTATAGTATGTTATTTAATACTGTTACATAAATATATTATGACAATTATTATCAAATGCCAACATTTCATATTTAAATGGCACAGATTGACGAATGAAATTGTTAATATATAGATCAATTTATTGAGTGATGGTAAACATGAAAAATGAAAATTACTCAAAATAGCAGAACAGAATCTGTTCATGTTACGAGAATTATTTACATGTATTTTCCGTATACTGAAAGCGTGTCAATTTCTACAAAATATGCTCATAATTAGAGTCCGATTTCTAGAAGGCAGAGCCTTAAAAAGTTTCACATCAAGTTTTATGGTCTTCCTCAAACTTAAAAGATGTGTTTCAGATGCGAATGAAGGTCTAAAACGTTTTTCGAGACAAACAAAATGTGTCATACGGAGAGCAAGTATCGGATCGCGGTAACGTACTATTACACAGGTTATACCAATCAGAAATGCTTGAAGCACTGGTCATTTGTGATGACTCGCCCCGAAAAGGTGGACTTTGCGACAGAACACTTTTCAAGATACTGGTGAAAATAGGTAGCAAAAAATAAAGAAAATAATAAGAATTTCCAGCAGATTTTCTGTTGTAAAATTTGAACGCTTTGATCAATTTCAACAAAATTATTTGTCATTTTAAAGCTTAGAAAATGTTGTAACAGATGAACTGATGAACTCAAAATTGATATCATCTGCAAAGTCCCCCTTTCGGGGTGAGCCATCACATTTGCTATACGAACTACACAGATTGAATCACTAACTAAACTTATCATTTGATTCAGAAAATACGAGAAATTGAGCTTAAAGTCTCATGTGCAAGTACAAAACATAGTAACTTACCTAATCGACTTTCCAGATGACTGCAATTGACAAACCTTGATAAATTCGAGGTTTACATCACAAACAACCGTGTTGGTTGACGTTTTTAGACATTGTTAGATAATTTTTCTAGCATATAGTTGCAGTGGGGAGCTCATGGAGCTGGGGTTTTCTTTTAATGGCTGTTTAAATATAGCAACTATGTACTAAAACAGTTATCTAACAATTTCTAAAAAAGTCAACTACAGAGTCAAATGTGACACATTAGGATATTGACATGGAAATGCTATTTTAGTGATGTGAACGCATTTTCAGAGATTTGTATGCATTTACATTTTTTAAGTGTAATTAACAGAAGAGAGCTATTGGAGTTGGGATATTCTTATTCTGGTGTATCCAATTGAACATTGACAGATGATCCAATTAGATTTTTGCTATAAAAAATGAAATAGTATGCAACAAAATGCTATGATTTTAATGTTTTATAAAGTCTCAAATATTAAAAATATAAATCATAACGCAGATTACGATTGACGGAAACATGCTTTTATTGGCGTTGAGTGATTCAACATGTCATCGAACAATCGATTTATATAAAAAAAAGATACGAAGAATATAAACTGCTATAGTAATGTATTTTGTCACGACATGCTGGTGGCATTATCTCGTGGATTCCCTCGAGAATTCATGGTGTTCCATTTACTAAATTTGTATGTTTAAATGAATATCTCCTTCTATCGAATATATATTTTGCTTCAAGTCAAACATGAAAACATAATTCACTTTAGATAATTCATCTAATACAATTGTGCTCCAAACAATAAAGTTGTTCCAGAAAGCAAAACAGAATCAAAGCTAAAAATTCAAGTTAATGTTGAGCTGTTTCATATGACATTATGATGCGTAAATGTCGTTCTAAAAGTTACGACCCATTCAATCATAGGCAGGTGCTGGAAGCAACGTTTGTCTCATTTAATCAATATGATAAACGTCAATTAAAATTCATATCTCTGATATCTCTATCATTAGATATTCAGATTAATTTAGTTTTACGATATTTTTACACACAAAATAATCAAATCCTTTATAATGCTTACAGTGACAGGTATATTATTTTGCTGACACAAGATTCACATAGCATCCGGTTTCTGATTGATTTTAATGTGGTGAGGCAAACTTATGACACATTAAGTTTAAAATTTACCTCACATTTTCCAAGAAAACTTTAATTAAAGAAAAAAGTGCAGCGTCTTTTAAGCTTTAGATTGTAAGTTAACATTGTTTATGAAAAAGACGAAAAATTGACATTTGTACAATGTATCATTTCAAAAATAAGCTCCTTATAAATAATTAGATAATATTACTACTCTCGTAATTTTCATTGGTATGGTTTTTTCGTCCAAGCCAAAATATTACTATTTAAAAAAGTAGGTTCGGACTTAAAAACAGTTATAGCGAAATGTGCGTACCCAGCTGTGCGTAGCGCGTGTAAAGACTGAGTATCGTCAAACGTCGTGCGATGAAATCGCTTTTTGAAATCGTTGGACTCTGATTGCACCATTAGAGTAAGTTTAAGCGAAAAGACGCTGTCTCTAATGAGAGAAATGTTAGATTTGTTCAATTCAGTAGAAAACCATGTTTCGCAACAACATCAGACGGGGGAAAAATTATGTATCCTTTTTGTCAACAATTGACCTAAATCAAAAATCATAACTTGTCTAACAGCAACAAGAATTTAATTTATGTAGATGAAAATACGTCACTTATAGGAATGGTCTCTAGAGTGTGATAATCTAAAAATCATTTAGATTATAAGTCTACAATAATTCTGTAATTCTAGCGTCTTGTTTAATTTTATCGAGGATATGTGACAGTCGTCAAAAATCACGTATAAGTGCATGTTAATAAACTTGAAATTGCTTCTTTTAAAGTTTACTTCCAAGAAGCCTCACCATCATTATGATAAATAACGGCTGACTAGTTTGGTATAGCCTCAGTTTGAGGCCCATGGCAGGCTTTTGATGGTAAAAGCATAAGCCTAATGTTTAACATGTTTTCTTCATCTCCCCTTGTACATGTTGTATAGTATTCCATTAAAAAGTGTCCTCTCTCCTTGTATTATGATATTCCATGAAAGTGTAAATCTAGGTGGATAAATAGATCTCTGTACATAGAGGGAAGCAGAACTGTGAGTGGATAAATAATTTTGATACAGTTGAAATATTGAACTGTGCAGTTCGACTTGGACTGTTGGAATGAGTTTGACCCAGGAAATGGTTAAACTTGTAAACTTGACAAGCAAGCCTTGATGTATGTATAAGGACATATTACATAATGCTGTTATGCAGTTTTAGTTTGGGAATCTTTGTGGTGTTGATGAAAATGGAAAAAAGGGTATAAAACTAAAACATGGAAAATGGAATATATTTGATATTAAAAACTATACAAACTGAGATTAAAAAAGAAATGAAATGAAAATTTAAATTTAAATCTAACATAAAAAAGAAAAGAAATTTAAAATTTAAAACAAACATGAAAAAAGGCGAAAAACGTAAGGAATAATATTACCATCCCAAGCCAAAGATATAGGCCTAAAGATATTAAAAAGGACACCCGAAGGACTTGACCAAGTCTAAGTTTGGTAGGTGTAACGTAGTTACATCAGAATTCACAGGGAATGAAAAATCCCCCTTTCCTCTTCTCGCTGCAAGTAATCAGGTTTTGTTACATCGTAAAACGTGCGTACTTACTGTCGCTTCAGGCCATGTGTTAACTCTACATTAAGGAGTAGAAAGATTTTAAGAAAACATGCATTGCCTTCCGTATGAAATCCAAACTGTCTTTCTGGTTAGCTCTTATATATTTTAAGGAAAACTGTGGTTCCTTTTGGAACATGAAACCTGGTTTCCGTCTATTCTGAATTAATTATGTCGGCAAAGATTGCCGTTATATGTAGATTTGGTCGTAGATTGAAAGGTTAGCTGTTAGAGTGCCAGGAGTTGCCATTTAAGAAAATTTGGTGTTTTCATAATAGCTGCCTTTTGTTGAATTTTATCTATGGTTTACCTAAGGAGCATGAATTGTGAATCAAGCATGTACCTTTTGAAGTGATACTTAGATAAATACTGAGGTGATCCTAAATTTCAAAAGAAATATAAAAATATATGACAGTTTTATCATTTTACATAAATAATATGGTAACGCTATCATTTTCTACTCCCAAGAATGCAAATGAGCCAATTGAATACAATGGCATGCTCTGCCGCACATATAACAGGGTACTCAACAACGGAATAAAGCTCATTATTATTCTTGGGAGAAGACAATGATAGCGATACCAATAATATGCATATTCTTGTAAATTCATTAAAAGGCAGCAATTAATTGTTATCTCATGAATAATTAATGAGGTGGAAATTGCTCCACTTGACGCTCAAAGGGCTAAGTCATGAAGTGCTATAAAAGTTTAATTGCCAAACCACATTAATTGGTAGCGATGATGGATGTTGACCAAAATGTGTGATTTTGATCGAATGTCATAAAAGTCTAACTTGAAATATTATTATTAAATGTAAAACGTAATATGAAACATATTAAAAATCAAAATCAAAATCAAACATTTGAAAAGGCTTCACCTAATTTTTTGCTCAATTTCTATGCTTTTCATGAAGCAAGTTTCCCTTAATTCAACATATCTAAGAAATTATGTGATGAAACCCGACCGATCGGAGAAAACGTGCCTAAACCCCAAATGGTAGGCACATGTATCCTTTGTCCTCTCTTTTAATCAACAATGTTAACTTTATACTACAAGTGTAAACATTCGATATGCTCTTCTTCTTTCTGCAATCAAAGTTTGGGCTTTTACCTCATTTCGATATTTAAAACAACAGTAATAATATCATTTATAAGGAACGTATTTTTGATATGATATTTATCGTCTTTTCCATAAACGATGTTAATTTTTATTACATCATAAAGCTTACAAGATGCTCCAAATTTTCCTTTGATAAAAGTTTTCTTCCAAAAATTTCATACTTTCTGTATCATTAGTTTGATTCATCACATCGAAAGCAAATAGAGACCGGATGCTATTTGCATGACATGTCAGCAAAATAATATATGTCACTGTAAGCATTATAACGGATTTGATGATTGTGTGTGTAAAAAATCTAGTAAAATAAATCAATCTGAATATCTAATGATAGAGATATTAGAGATGAATTTTAATTGACGTTTATCATATTGATTAAATAAGACAAAAGTTGTTTCCGGCACTTGCCTTTGATTGAATGGGTCGTAACTTTTTGAAAAAAAATCTACGCATCATAAAGTCATACGAAACAGCTCAACATTAACTTGAATTTTTACTTTGATTCTGTTTTGCTTCCTGGAACAACTTTATTGTTTGGAGCAAAATTGTATTAGATGCATTATCAAAAGTGAATTATATTTTCATGTTTGACTTAAACCAATACATTCAGGATTGATATTCATTTAAAAATACAAATTATGTAAATAGAACACCATGAATCCTCGAGGGAATCCACGAGATAATGCCACCAGCATGTCATGACAAAACACATTACTATAGGAATTTATATTCTTCGTATCTTTTTTTATATATCGATTGTTCGATAACATGTTGAATCACTCAATGCCAATAAAAGCATGTTTCCGTCAATCGTAATTTGCGTTATGATTTATGTTTCTATTTTGAGACTAAATGAAACATGAAAATCGTTCCATTTTGTTGCATACTATTTCATTTTTTATGAAAGAAAAAATCTAATTGGATCATTTGTCAATGTTCAATTGTGTTCCAACTCACCACTATGAAATTCCGGCAATCATGATATTATGCAAACAGCCTTTATTTAAAAATTACCAAGAATATACACTGTCTTAATACCCGACAACCATGTTCGAAGAAGAAATTGAATATATATTTTGAGGTACGAATTGCCCCGATAAGGTCAAAAATTGTGATTGTTTGTCTTCGGTCGATCGACTGTCCGATTTTATGCATGGAGTATATATATAAGTTTTTATATCATTCATAAATATATTATTGTTCATTGATTGGTTATAAGCTGGTCACATGATTATAAATAGCACCACTGTAACAAAACAATTCTATAATTGAGGGAGCGAGATATTAGTTTGATGGCGACAGTACTTACTCTCTTGGAATAATCTGATGTGATATGACATGCTTCCATTACCATGATTACGGACAGACACTTTGGTATGCTGGAAGGTATCCAAAAGAGGACTTCCAGAATCATTTTAGGCTTTTGAATACACATCTTTTAATAACATGATAATGCATTACATGTTTGGAAATTGGCAACTCTCTCTTCTAGGAGGGAAGAACATTTGCTTATTCTCTATCTAAATCTGCTTGTACTCGTAATTTGCTCACCCCCCTAGAAGAATTTAAATTTATGCTTCATAAGGTAAAATGTAGAATGTGCATAATCAGATCAGTTACTTTCTTTTCCTTGGATGATTTTGAAGGATTTTGAAGGATTTAAAAAAAAATAAAACAAATTGTAAATGCTCTTTCATAATTAAAGGATAATTGAGGCTTGTGTCCAAACGAATGTATATACAACCTTCTAGCATTGGTTAAAGTAAAAGTTAACGTTCAAAGGAATTATCTACAGGTTTCAGACTTGCTCATACTGCATTTTTACATTGTACAGCAGAAGCAGTTTTTCGAGAAATCTTTGCTAGTTTTTACCATTGTTCAATGTTCATGTCGTATCATAACCAATGATAACACACACATATAGGGTTTATTCTTCGTATCATATTTCTAAATAATGTTATCATTTAATTGATCTTATGTTTTTAAAACAATTAGTACTCATGCAAATATGTCTCTGTCAATCGTAATTTATTTTCAATTCAATGCCAATAATATGAAGCTTTACGGTACATAACAAGTGGACCTGTTTTCTTTCGTCATACAACCAATACAATTTTGCTAATTTGGGAAATATATGGAAAAGGATGCCGGTTTTAACTAAAATTCATATTGCTAAACTTTCTTCTATTTATTATCCATGTGTGGAAGGAAAATATAAGGACAAAGTCTGTTATCTGATTATCCATTAGTGTTTTAAATTATTTTGAGATAAATATAAAGTATCTATTATGCATATTTTTGCAAGTAGAAAAATGGCCAAGTCAAAGACTTGTATAATTACAACGAGTGGCGTGGCAGGGTGACGGTCGCCCCATCCCTCCGCAATATTGAATTTGGCCGGTAAAAATAATGCATAAAAACGTGGTATAATTATGTTATCTTTTTCTCAAATTTCACTATCATGGGAATACGCGATGTCCTCTTTCAAACATTCCCTGATCGACCCTAATGATATTGAGGACGTGTTATGAAACACCGATCATCGAAATGCAGTTGGAGGCGTATATTGACCACGCAGTGAGCTGAAATGAAATTTATAACGACCAAGACTAAGTCGCATGTATATCATCAAAATATTATTTTTCCATTACGTTGCGCGACATTTTTGAATTTGGTTATTCGGTTGTAATTACAGTGTTATTTGTTTTTCATTAGATTACCTTGTATATCATTACACGTTACTTGCCTTAAACTTTTGTACCGCTGATTTTGACATTTCACCGGTAATAAATCATCCAATATTTAGTCAACATCCCACTAAGTTACCATTTTTCAATACCTTGGAGGACATGAACATGCCTTGAGGGCATCATTGTGTCCTTCACAACCCTCAAAGTAGACCACATGGTAGTGGGTGGGCTAAACATTGGATGATTTATTACCAGTGAAATGTCAAAATCAGCGGTACAAAAGTTTAAGGCAAGTAACGTGTAATGATATAGTTCGTATTTATTGTATCTGTCACTCATATAGGAGAAAAACAATTATATATATCCCTATCATAAGAACATTTAAAAAATGGGTATCTATAAATTTTAATTTCCAAAAGCAATTTATTCAGTTAGTATTTTTCTCGATTATTTTCGTCTTTTAAACCGTTCAATTGTATTTAAAATCAGAGAGTTGTCATGAAAAGATAACAAGGATATTTCCCCGATTTATATTCACGTGTTTGTTATTTTTGAGATTTGGGATACATAAAAATCATATCCTGTGGCCAGATAACTCTTTTCAGAGTTGGTATTTTAATGTAGATTTATACTAAATCATACATTATTGAATAGATAAAATGAAAAATTGAATGCTAAAGCAGACAAAATCAAATTATTAACTATGAGATGCAACATACTGGTCGAGATACGGCTAGATAAAGAAAATAGATGCAAAGGTACCACACCGCCCTGGAAGCTTCTCCCGGTATTTCTCTAGACCTGCTAAATTGTTCCAATATTCTTCAGCTTTCTTCTATCGATTCATGACCCTTGCCCTAGGAATGATCGGAACCCAAGGGGGAACTCGCACTTCCACCTCTGCAATGTAGGCCTGCACCTTGCTATAATGATACTCATTGTACCATTTTTTTATCCCCGGGGCGCGGGGGTTTTATCCTGGGACAATGAAACCTAAAG